>CM057822.1:21641558-21754058 GCA_030067965.1 Latrodectus elegans | reverse complement strand
AAAATGAAGTAAAAAGTTAATCGAAAAAAAATTAGAAATCCAAAAAACCATGATGTCACGTGTAAATGTCATGTAATAGCAATAATATGTGCATAATGTGATTCACATCAAGGGCTTTAAATGTACCTGAATATATTTTTGGTTATTTAATTCATAAAAAGTATGCAACCATATGATGAACATGATAGCAACCAAGGGACACATATAAGATTCAAGATTCAATCATCAATTAAAGAATATTTAAATTTTGATTTAAATATTAAATCAGTTCCCAATTAATATGCTTATCTTTTTCCGTTTTCAACAAATTTTATGCTGTTTATTTCCAATACATCTAATACATGTACAATGAACAAAATATTTTGATTTATTTTATTTGGGGATATATTCAGAAGAAATATATATATCCAAGTGAAATTTCAATTTCAAACATTTTAACTTTTTGCAATAAAATTACAATTTTAGGAAGGATATATTATTTTGGAGAGTAATTTAACTTGTCCATTTTTTGTTCTAAGATTCGTGTAAAATTTATAATACCAGAATTTGTGAAAATTATTAAGTTGCCTATATTTTGGAGCAACATTTAAATCTTTTGAAAACGTTGAGAAAAACAAGCTCTAAAAATATGAAATTAAATTTTAAATATTTAAGTTTTAAAGATAATAAAAAATTATATTGCTCTCATATTAAAACAATAAAAATCATTAGTCTCAAATTAAGATAAATAATTTAGGTATTTAGCAAACTGTCAAAATAATGTTTTATAGTAATAAAAAATTTAAATCTTCTATTCGCAAAATGACATTGAATGCGGAAATGAATTTAAATATATTTATAAATGCTATAGATAAATGAAAGAAGGAAATTTACATTTTAAATATTTCCGTAAATATCTTTATTTGATTTTTTGTTAATTTCTGATTATCTGTTTAATATAATAATTAATTTTGTTAAAATATTCTCTGATTGGTTATAAAAAATTTTATTTGCTGTTATAAAATTGAGCACACTATGAGATTTTAATAATTATTATTTTGTAAATTAATTTACAATACTTTATTTCAGTTTTCATAAATAATTATTTAAATAAAAACTCATACATTTCAGTTTAAGGAAAAAAAATTAACGGTATATTCTCCTAATAAACATCAAAATATTAATGAATTATATAAAAATATTTGATTGCTAAGATATCATGTACAAATTTTGCAAATAAAGTTTGTGTTCTAACTATAAATTGTGAGTAACAGTAACTAACAGAATTGTAACTAACAGTATTGTGGGAAATTAAATTTATAAATTTCTGCTTAAATACAATAATATTTTTAAACAGTATGTTTAAAAATGTTTCACACATTCTGGTGTTTATTAATTCTTAAACCAAAAAAATAAAAAGTAAAAAATGATACCACAATGTAAAGAAAAAATTCTAAGAACTTTATGGCACCACCCAATATATATCCACTTGTCCACAATTTATTTTTCTTGATAAATATCTAAATACTAGACGATGTCACACTTAGTATGGGCACATATTTTGTCTTTTTTAGTTGTAAAGCTGGATTTTGGACAACCAATGTTATCAAATATTTTGTTTCACTAGCAATGTCCTATATATCTTCAATAGTAAAATCCGAATACATTACATATCTGCATAATCTGCATGTAGAATCGATCATATTTTGAAATAATAACACAGATAATAATATAAACGCAGATAATGAAAGTTGGCATTTCAAATGGTTAAAAAAATCCATGTATTAAAACTAACTTAAAATATATGAATTATTTCATGTAAAAGCAAAATAAGTTTGCTATTCTCTTTATATTTTGCAATATTGAGCTTAAAATCTTATTCTTTTATTTTACAGAGAACTTAGATTTTAAATTTAAAATTTCCATGAAAATTATAACATGCTTAAACAGTATTAGTTCCAGAAATATATATTAATTACTTTGCTTAAAAATATATTAATTACTTTGCTGCAGTATTACAAAACACATAACAATAATTTACACATGATATTATAGATATTTCAAATATACCTATGAAGGAAAAGAAATTGGCATTATTGGTAGTTACTTATTAAACAATTAATAATATAAATAGTTATTGTTTGAGTTTTTTTTTTTTTTTTTGCCGAATAACTCTTTAACAAATTATATTAATGCTCACATGTTAACAAAAGCAAAAATAAAAAATTGCATATGACTTCTTAAAATATTAAATTATCTACAAATAAAATGATAATATTTGTTATAGTAAAATTATGTTATGTGTTGATGATCTATTTTTTTTTCTACAATATTTCAGATATTTTCCTTGTCTTTAATCGAAGTATTTAATATATTTATATAAAATTCTCGAAAAGCCACATGATTTCCGTCTGTTACATTTTGATTTAGATCAATAAGTTTAAATCATAAGAAAAAAGAAGATGAAATGAATGTCTAAAGTGCTGTATATAAACATAAATTATATGATTACATGTAAATTATTTATTATATTTTACATTGTATACCTAATAAAAATAATGGTTTTATGAAACGTTTAGTATAATTTAACAATAGCTTTGTTTTAGAGTTGAAGAAGATTAAGTTAATTTTGAATTTCTTAAAAGCTTAATGGTTTTAAATTTGAAAATTATATAATATTAGCTTTTCAAACTTATTTAAATTTCATTTCAAATGATCTTTAAAAGGGAAACTTTTTATCTTAAATCATCATTTATAAAATTTGATTAAAATAGCAAAATATCGAATGAAGATGCACAGTTCACAAAACAATAAATGTAGTTTTTCTTAATTTACTTGCGAATACATTAAAAAGTACATTGGATTATATATATTTGAAATTAATATTTGACGTAATATGAAGTTATTTCCTCAGTCAACAGGAAAAAAAATTCCCTCTGTGTTTCGAATGCTGCATAATTTTAAATTTTGAGGCAACCACTTTTATCAATACAAATAAGAAAGTAATGTATGCATCTCAAAGTTATTTAGAATCATAAAATATAATGATCAAAAAATTTTTCTAAATTACGAGAAACTATTTTTGAAGTAAAATGCGCAAACACTTCATTTGATCGAATATTTATTATCCTAAGTGATTGTTCGAACTATTAAACAAATAAATGCTTTTAGTTATCGAGTTATAGAAATATATTTAATTTGTTACAAACTCATCCTTATTTTTATTTTTGAATAAAATCACAAATACATACTTTTTGAATAACAAATGCATACATAATTTACAAAATAGAAACATTTTTTGTTTTGCAATAATTCAAATACTTTTGGAATTATTACAGAACAAAAACACATTTCTCTTGTGTAAATTCTTGTGAAAATAGGTATTCATTAGATTTAGTTTTGAATACTTATTTTTATAAACTTTTAATAAATAAGAGTCAAAAATTTAGTAAAGAAATAATACAATTTTTTTTATAAAGTATAAATTTATACTCCCAATTGAACCACAAGTAAATTAATAAAAATAATGATTTGTGAAAATATTACCTTTAATTTTTTTAAGAAGTAATGATAATTAGATTAAAATTGTGGTTTAATTTAATTTTTTAATTCAATTTTAGATTTGTAATAAGTTTCAGTTTAATTTTTCATTTCGTGATTAGAACGTCTTATAAAAGGTGTTAGACATTCAGGAATATAATTGATCACTCACATATTTTTCAGATTTTCTCTTCTTCAATAAAAGTAGAATTATTACAATTAAAATGCAACATATGATTGTGTTTTCATTCAATGCATTTTTGAGATTTTACATTGTCTATTTTGTAAAATATCAGATCATATGCCCAAGTTCTTTGCACAAAAATCAATTTCTATAAATATTTTGTTTAATTGAATACGCCTGTATGTATTTAAATTATATTATTGAATTCTGTAGAAACTATATTTATGCTTCATAATAACATGCTCCCATTCGCATAAGTATTTACTATTTATTTAAATTCTTTCAAGCGATTTATAGCAAACATAAATTTTAATTTGACATATATATTGAATAAATTATACTACATTAAAATAGAAATTAATTTATTACCGAACTTGTAAAAGTTATGTCAACTAAAATTGAATACTGTATCAGTTATTTACCTGAGAGATTAATTAGGAAAGGTTTATTGACATTTATAGTAAAACACTCGACTTTTAATTTCTCTGCGCAATTTACTCTGATTTGTTCTTCTCAATCACGTACTAAGAATCGAAGAGGTATTCGTGACCGGGAGAGAACAATTAGGAATGACAATGAAAGTTTACCGTCATTTAAGAATAGAAAAGTACGTTTCCCGTGAAATAAATAGACCGATTTATTCAGTGAAATCCTTAAGATTTATAACATTTGAAAAGTTGTTTATTTGAATTATTAGGACTTTATGTTTCACAAGATCTATATTATTTTATAAAATACGTAGAAGTGAAATTATATTTTGAATTGAAACGAAATAATGTCAAAAATGTGTGTTTGAAACGTATAATAAATTATGAAATTTAGTATATTTATAATTGTTCCTTATATTTAACTAGCAAATGGTTTCCCATCATAGAATTTAACTAACCACATACATTAATATAAATTTAAGTGATCTATACATTTATATAGATTAGGCAAATATTTTCTGGAGTTTTTAATAAAATAAATCAATGGTCTGCTTTTTTATTTATAATTAATTTGTTTGCCCATTTAAAATTCAAACTTTTTCATACGTATTCAATAAATTTGCTTTAGAAAACCATTTTATTGATTAATTTGTTTTTTCATTAAAAATTGAACCTTAAATAGCAATTACTTTCCCCCTGAAGTATTTTATTATATATTAAAAGTTTTTGGTTATTAAAAAATAAAGGAAAAGTATTATAAATATCATAAAAATAATTAAATTTTCTAAGCATTTATCAATGAAATAACATTTTAAATTTTTATTAAATAAATAAATTTTTTGTTCGTGTATGCAAAATATAAATTCAAACATGTTTGTTCATCTTAAATATTTAATTACACTGTATAGATATATAAATATGTGTCCTAGTTTAGTTTCTCCCAATTTTTACATATCTAAATTTGATATACATGATAAATTTAATATTTAAATCTCTTTTACTTATAACTGTCTTAATTACTTATTTTGAGCAATTTTTATGAAGTTTTATACACTGTTATTCTTTATAATGAAGAGCTTTGTATCATATTCCCTCATTTAGTACAATAAGTAATTTACTATATTTCATTGTTTTCAGATACAATACTTATACCTTCTGAAGAACTTTAAAAATTACTTGAATAAGTATTTTACTTCCTAAAGGATTTAACTTTGAATGTATCTAATTGTTTCACATAGCTTGAAAATACATTCTATATAGACATTTTATCGAAATATTCTTTTAAAACAAATGCAAATTAAATACTGAAATATTAAACTGTATTAACACAACAAATATATTATTTAAATTAATAATCTAACATAAGAATTACTCAAAGTATAAAATATATTTAAATGGTTAAAAGTGCATTATTTGTAAAGATATTATTGAATATCTCAATAAAAATTCAATGAATAATTTAAGTGAGTAGAAATTTACATTTGCTAAAGCCGAAACATTAAATTAAATAATTGTTTTATTTATTATCAAATAAAGCTGCGTTTAGCAATTTAGAATTAAAATTTAGAAAAAGCAGAATTGATTGTAAATGGACAAAAACTATTCTTATAAATAATATGAGATATTATAATATTTTTTGAAATAAGAAAACTGAACATGGATTAAATGCCCATAAAAATTATGTTTTCAATACAAGAAAAGGACATGAAAGATGTAATAAATCTCCCATTGTAAGAAAAAAAATTATAGCATTGTCTTAAGTTTTTACCAAGATATCTCAAATGTAAATTCAGCGAAAAATTGCAGATTGCAAGAGAACAAAAGAGAATTGCTAGTGCATAACTTTAATTTTTATTTCCGTTTCTAGCGAAAAGAATGATTCCAAATCGTCTCTGACTAAAATTAGATTCGGCAAATGAATAACGTTTCTGGCTTTAACTCAATCTTCAAAGCTTTAAAGTAAAATAGAAACCGCTGAATAAGGAGAAAATGGGAGGGGGGGGGGAAGAGGATGAAGTAAGGAAAGGAAACGCTATCCTTCCCTTTTCTCAATACATTTGTCGCGAACAGACGAGGGGAAAAAGCATTCCTCTCTCCCTTAGAGTAACATTTTCTATTCCGTAAGTTTTTTCCCTTTCCTTTCCCTATGGGGATTTTCGTTTCGGCAAATTTTGAATAGTCAGGATACCCGGTAAGGGCAACTCACAATCTCTTCGTACGGAGTCTTTTGCTGATATTTGAGTCTTTTGTGAAGGTAACTTCTGCAAGTTCCGGAGTGGTAGGGAAAAGCCATGTCGAAATACTAACGTTTTCTGCAAAAAAGCAGACAGATGGATCCAGAGCCTTTGAGAAGTTTGTCACAGATATTTCTGCAAATCGGGAAGCTCATATTGTATAAGAATATCGGAAGTAAAAATACATTTCAATCGAAATTTTGCTTCTAGAAATCGAAAATTATATTTCCCCTATTTAATTCAACAAACAGAATTAAGGAAGGAATATTCACAGTTGCGGTGCTCAATAAATTTTCTTAATGTTTCCCATTTCACTTGTGTCTTGTAGGTTTTTGACAAAGAAACGCAATTTATACTTTGAGACAAAAAAATAAATAATAATAATTTAGAACAAATGTATATTTCAAAATCATCATTGCATTTAATCTCCTCTTTGAGAAAATTAAAATTTAAAATTTAGTTTTTATCTTTATTGCATGAATTATAAAAGAAACTAATTCTTTTAATCCTTAATGCATATTTTGTTACCAGTTTTAAAGAAGCAACTGAAAGAAACTGCGCTATAATGAATCAAATCTGTAATAATTAAGAAAACATTTGATTTATTTAATCAATTCCATGGCTAAATTTTTATGGAATATAAAAATATTAAAATATACTAATCTTTAATTTCAATAAAATAAAAACATTAAACCAGGGATTATAAATTATGCAAACACAACAGTAAAAAAAAATTATTGTATTTGTTAAATTTCAACAAAAGCTAAATGAATAAATCTTCTAATTTCTGACTTGAGCTTATTTCTGAAATAATTTAATTTCTCCTATTTATAAAATAAATAAAAATGATGATTTAATTGTATACTCAAAGAAATATTTAAATATATATCTAACTGAAGTAAATAAAATTGTACTGAAATATTTTGCAAAATCAGGGGAAAAAACATGAACATGTGTAACTATTATTATCCTAAGGGAATATTTTGGGAAATCATTCAATTAATTTTATAAAAATACTATATTACTTAAATGATTAATATAATACATTTAAGTAAACAAACAATATCTTTAATTCTCAATTTTATTTAGGAAGCCTGTCTCCCCATAATAAGATAACTATTGTTTTTATTTACTATATTTTATATATGAATTAATCTTAAAATAATTTCAGCATTTTCTTCACAAATTATATATTATTTATATTCTTTTTAACTGAAATTTAATAAATAAGCATTTTGTAAATATTTAAATATTTGATTTTTAATACTGTAAAATAATAAAAGTGGTAAACTAATTGGCTTATATTTTACAGACATATTTTGTTTCATCAATTTTAAATTTGAAATGATTTACTGGACTTTTAGTAGGAAAATGCATTTTATTTTATTTTAAAATAAGGATTCCTCCTAAAGAAATTATGTAACATTACTTTCCTTATATCTATTAAAATGGTTATTTATGCTCCTCTAGGATATATTATGAAAATAAAATACTATATTCGCAAGTTAATTACACTATAATATTATTAAAAAGTAGAATCATGTAGCAAATAAATATAATATTAGTGATAACAGTTGATGTTTTTAAAATATAGGCATTTAAATTGGAATAAAACAGAAGCTTTTCTATCTTTCAACATGACATTAATCCTATACAATTGATTGCCGTTGTTAATGCATGTCAATACATGTTAATTTCAGTTATTATACACTTATAAAACTGAAGTATTTAACTAATTGAATAAAATAAAATCTGCAAATATGCTTACATAAATGTTATTTAGTGAGCTCATTTAATTCCATCAAAAGAAAAGACTCTTTGAATTGATGAGCTTCAGATTTTTACATGCACATTTATCATGGGAATACCTATGAGTATATGAGATTTTTTATTTGAGGAATGTGGAAAAGAGTAATCACCTATATAAATCAATTTCATGAAGCAAAGCCATAATGAATGTTCAAATTCTTACATCATTTGACACTCACCATGAATTTAAGCAATGACTCACACCACGAACATTTATTAGTTTATAAAGTGCCACGTACCAACGATGTAAGAGAAAACTCATGTTACATTTCCCTTAGACGCTTTCTGAGAATGAGACACCTTATGACATTTTTTTAACATTATAAGAAATGTAAAATAATCTCGAGAGGGCGAATGTAAAAGACAGTAGACATTAGATACATATGGAATCCTTAAGGCTAATTATAAATTAATTTGTCATATATTTTTGACATGTTGTGTTTTATTAAGCCATCTTGACGTAGTTATATGTGTCAAAATAATTGAATGAAAAATATTATTTAAAATTGATATACACACGTGCAATCATATGGATCTGAATTTATGACGTAACACCGCCAAATTAAAGCACATGTATATATGTATATATTTCTCTCTTGGTATTTTGGCAATATATACTAGAAATACAAAGAATGTTTTTTTTTCAGTAATATGTTTCTTGGCAAATATTCTTGGGCAAGAATGTCCTCAAAAGAAACTGAAGTGAAATAAAATCAACTTATTTTGTGTTGAAAGAAAATCACGGATATCATTCGGTACATTTGGTGGCAGGTTTACTGTAACTACGGTGCTGACTGTAAGATACCCAGTATGCGGCTGCTTTCCGATTGAAATGGCTTAAGACTAGAACAATGTTTTCTTTCACTGATACTTTAAAATAAGTATCGATCTATTATTCAAGCTACTGTCATTCGGTTTCGGAAAAAAATATTTTTACTGTTTACTTTTTATACATGAAAACCAAAATACTTGGTATTTGAAGGCATACATATTTTATAGGAAAAATTGAGATGGAATTTTATTCTGTTGTTTTGCGTATCAATTCTTTCATATTATTTTTTTTAATTTGAATACATGCAGACAACAAAATAAAATTGTTTTATCAATTTTTAATGCGATGTAAAATAATATAGTAAAATTTTGAAAAAAAAAGTCCCTTTAAACATTAATATTATTTAATAGTAACACAGATTAAAATTTAAATAGTAACATATTAGATTTTAGTTAGATTTTAGATATTAAATCGAAAAATAAATAATGAGTTTACTGTTCCATTCACTTCCACAAATTTCCACAATATATATATACATACATATATATATATATATATATATATATATATATATATATATATATATATATATATATATATATATATATATATATATATATATATTATATATATATATATATATATCCTAACAAAATTTATCAATATTTTAGTTAAAAATCCACTTACGCAGAAGTAAATATTTCAAAGAGTTTCAGATATTTAAATGATTAAAACTTTTTTTCAAACAAACTGAACTAAGGAACAGATTTAAATAGCATTTAAAGTATAATTCGCAACATAAAATACAAATAATCAATAAAATATAACAATGCATGCAAGGAAACTCACTTAAATGAAAATATATGACGAAATGTGTTTTCTTTATCCTGTCTTATAGTATAAATGACAAATACTATATTTTGCTTTCTTTATATTTCCATTCAGATTCTTTATTTCATTGTTTGAATTCAGGAATATTTTGGTAAGCATAATTCATTTCCGCGTATATTCTGAATCACAACCAATTCATATAAAATCCTCTTATTATTGTTATTGTTTCCTGGATACTCGATGGAATTTCTCTGAATACTTGCCATTCTAACAAAACAAGATTATCTAATTTTTGCAGAGTCTCTTTTGTTTTATGCCTGAATCGATAGAAAATAACGTTTTTCGATACGAGATATCGATTGAATGAGAATATATATGCTCTGTCGGGAAACGTGAGCGTATCATTATATTATTCGCAACGTTAGTTTTATGATGCCAATATAAATAGATCACATGTTAAAGTACATTTACCTTTATTTGTATACACGTAAATTATTGAATGCCTTATTTTATCTTGTTTTAATGAGCTTTTAGAAAAGATTTATGATCATGTACCTCAAATATATTTAAAAGAGTTAGAATTCGAGGAGGAAGCTGAGTTGAAATATTAGAGAGTAATTGCAGGAAATTTTCTTTGCTACTTTTAAAAATGATAACAACTAGCTTTCTTAGATTATCTGTAAATATTTAGTCTAAATATGCCAAACATTATATGCAATAAGTATATTGATGAAATAATTATTCGGATTTTATAATTAAATTATTCTTGTTCTCCTTCAAGCTCAATTTCATTTATTTTCAACATACACAACTATTCAATAAAATTTTCATGAAGACTTAGCATATAATATAAAACAACTAAGGATGTTTGCGATCAGAAAAATCTATATTTATATTCAAATTTTAGGCATTTTCATAAAAAAATTATGTTTATTTTGCAATGAATTCCGAATATAATTAAAAAATTTTTCAAATATTTCAGTAAAACTTAAAATATTTAATGTAGTTAAAATAAAAATTAAGTAGTGTAAAATTTTTTAACTATAATGGAACAATACATTTGTACTAAGCAAATAAAAAATATTTTCGTTCGGATGGGAAGAAATTATTTTTTAACTAAACAACGTGTTCATTTGCTTCCAAAAAATATTTGTAAAATGAAGTACATATTTTAATACAATATACAACACTGTTAATATATATATATATATATATATATATATAGATAGATAGATAGATAGATAGATAGATAGATAGATAGATAGATAGATAGTTGTTTTCATGCCATGAAGAATTGTATGTTATGAAAACTTACACCATTAACAGCATGTTTTTACACATTTTAAATTTCTAGAGCGTATTATTCTAAATAAATCCTTAAAAGTCAATTATAAACATCCTTAATAACTTATTAATGAAAAAAACAGTAAAACAACCTTTGTTAATTAATTTATATTTCCAGTAACAAATTTCAAATAATTTATTTTCAAAAATTATGAATGCAATCCTATGTATTTAAATGTATCATTTTGCAAAATTGAGTAAATATGCTTCTAACTTTTTTTCAATTAATTTTAGTGAATATATTCATTTTTCATAGCAATTTTTACTTAGCAATTTTTAAAATGTCTATGAGCAATATGTGATTTCATTTGTAATTTGTAAAAAATAATAAACTTTTCAAAAAATTCAATTTGACAATATAATATTAATTTTGCTAGCAAACATCAAAGATTAATTTGTTGCAATTCAGTATTTTCGTAAATCTTGCTAAGCATTGTTTCTCAACTAATATCACATACAATAGCGTGGAAATAACTTTAAAACGAATTATTTTAGTTGAATTCTACATTAAATTTTATTTTTCAAAATAATAAACATTTTTCTAATAAAATTATTATTTTAAATGCATGTTTAATTAAAAGAGAAAGTTTTATTTTAAAAATATAGGTAATCTTTATTTTGAAAATAGAAACAATAAATAAAAAAATAAATTTTTCTCACTAACTGAAGTAACGCTTTCAAAATAGCTCTAATTATTACTTATTAATTATTACTTACTCTTTTCTAATGAAAGAGAAACATTTCTAAAGTGTGTCTGAGTATTTAAATAACTAATGTATGCTAAAAATTGAATTAGTTCTTGAGATTTTCTAAATAAAATAATTCATTCCTTTATTAAAAAATAATAAAAAGAAGCAACAACTAATCGATTTGCTTTTATCTGGAGGCTCCTTAATTAATGAAAATAGGAAAGTTTTAATTCTTTAATAGTTTGTATTCATTTTTAAATTGTAATATAAGCTCTTGATTTTTTTTTTAAGTTTTGAATTTTATAACCAATATTGAATTATTAGAAATTGTTTCAAACTTGAACTATACCAAAAATAAAATGATTCGCTGAATTTTGTGCTTTGGCATTTAATTAATTTACATAATTAGTTCTTGATAAAATATTATTATTTTTAATTTAACCAATAATTTGTTGTTAATATATAACGCATATTTTTGCAATCTACTTCACTTAACAAATCTCCCAGATTCTAACTTTTCTTCCCAGATCAATAAAATGATATTGATATGTTTTTGTTAACAGAATACCTTCAGGCATTATAACATTTGACTAAACTGAAATCAGATATTAAATTCTTGAAAAATAAGTGAAGGTTTTTAAAAGATTGTTGAATTTCATTTAAGTATCTCAATATTCAACAACTTAACTGTATTTCAGTGCATTATGAAAAATTAAATAAATCCTCCTCGTTAATTTTTTAATCCATAATTCTACACCAAACACATTTTGAAATAAAATTGTAGGTATTTCACATGGTTTATTAAAATGAAAGAATTATTTTATAATAAAATTATTTAATTACATTTTAAAAGTTTGGTTTTTTACTGAGAAGTTTCACGAAGTAATTAAAGTAAAAAATATTTTCATTTTATTATAAGAGGAGTTAATTTTCTGCATTATTTTTAAAAAAGTATTTACATGTTTCTTATGTATATAATTTTTGAACTTATTTCTAATCTAAAAATTTTATTAGCAAAATATAAAGCATTGAAAATGATAAAAACAATGAAAATATCTGGTAACAGTTATAATTCAAGTAGTTGTAGTTTTAAAAATATCAACTTGTGTCATCAATTCTTACTCAAATGAAACAAAATTTATAAAATATGTTAAAAAAATAAGTTCAAAGGCATTAAGTTCACATTAAACTATCACTGCATAGAGCATGTGATAAATGACTGGATCGTTTTTAACATGATATACTTCGAAACATTTTCCCCTTGAAATAAATTAAACTTTTTTGTGCTTTACAGTCCAATGTTTTAAGCAATTTCAAGCAATTCATTTGACTTTTCAGGAAGCATTCTAAAACATTTCACTTAATTTTACGCGTTTTACTTTCTTTTTTTTTTAAAATTCACATTTTATATTTCATCAATATGATATAGTATGAATGCGAAGAGAATAATTATAAGCTACTTACCCGTTTCAGAGCTTTTCTTATTGAGTCTGTGTGGAAAATAAAAAGTAGAATATTTTTAGTTAAAATTTAAAAATATTAAATTCTTATGCAATTTTTATGTTGTATTTTATTTCATTGACATTGACACTAGCGAACTCCCCTGCACCTAACTACAAGGAACTTTATCAGTTTAATGGGAGCTGTTGGGACTTTTATTTAAAAATATATTAAAAAATGACATTATAAAATTTTTACAACAGTTGTGAACATGATTATCTTACAACTTGTCATTAAATATACAATCAAATTCCGGTTAATTGTAAAGCTAAAAACAAAATAACAATATAGTGGAGTCTAAGATGAATTATATACAGTTAACATAATAAATGCAATTTTGCTAAGTTCTTGATTATAATTAAATAAAAATTTATAAATGATATTCAAAAAGTTTTTGATATTTTTAAAGACAGAGCCTTAATTTGGTCAAAAATGTTTTTAGCTAAGTTGTAGAAGAGTTCCCAATCCAACAAACTAAGTTTTCATTGCTTATTAGGAATTCAACTGTTTTATTTAATTTTGCTCTTGCTGTACGATTTCTCAAAATTCTCTTCTTCCAGAGGATCTTCCAATTATCGCTAGGTATAGCTAAATGGCAGGGTAATTTTAAGAAGCAGGTTGTCGAGAAGTGGAGTGGATTGCCTTCTTTTCCACAAGTGCATCTTTGGAATCAGAAATGTGGAACCTGTGGAAGTAAGTTGGTTGGTTGGGTTTTATGGCGCAAGGTCCAAAATTGGACATGCTGCGCCTCCTGTGGAAATAAGACGGAAACGGTCGGTGGCCCATGAAGAAAAGTACTTCATTCCTAATCCAGTTAAAGGTTTTCCTGCTAACTTTCGGTATGATCTCGTGAACATTTCTTCCGGTTATTCCATTATCCCAATCATCCTGCCAACGATCCATTATTCAATTATCAAGTAATGATTTGGTATGACAACGTGGTAATGGTAGGACCTGAGAAGAATTACTTGATAGTGAAGCTGCTTTTGCAAGTTTGTCCGCTGTCTTCTGTACCTAGATAGACCTTTACCCCTCCAATCCTCATGTTACATGCTGTTGTTAGGAGATCTTGCATTTCTCGTACCATAGGACATTTGTTAAGAGGATTAGATAAAGATTTAAGGCATGTTTGACTATCTGACCAGATGTTTGTTGGGAGAGGTTGTGAAGCAGTTACTTGAATGATTTTACGCAGAGCATATACTTCAACTTAATATACTATACTGTGTTCTCGGGTTGTAGCCCATTACTCCAAGTACTTTGAAATCAGAATTCAGAGTATACTGTCATTCCGGATCTAATTTTTTCTTCTATTTTTGAGTCATTTGTGAAAATTGTTAGGAAGCCTTCATTGTAACATGGATATTGTTTTACTCATGCATTCTTACTTTCCTATCAATATTGAAGATGCCCAAGGTCAATTGTTTCTCTTTATGTAATTTTCTCAATAAAATTTGGTGCAGGAAGAATAGGATCAACTTCACAAGGAATTTGTGCCCTTTCATGCATTATAAACTTTGCCTCGGCTTCTATTTTTAGGAAGAGAGGAGGTACTCCAGTTATAACTTGAAGCTGATTCATAAAACTCCCTAAGAATATTAAACATTGCTTTGAGTAGCAAAATGAAAAGGTGCTTAGAAAAAAAATTCATCCTCACCTATACACTGACAAGCATTTTTATTTTCCTGATTTTTGTAAAAAATTTGAAGAAATTAATTTATGCAGGTATAAAAAATGAATAATATTTCTGAAAATCTATTAATTAGAGTTAAAACTTTATTATAAAGATTAGAGTAAAAACTTTATAATAAAGTTTCTAAGGCTTTTACATGTGGTAAAATTAAAGTGATGTAATATTTAACGCGCTTTCATATACCAAAGTATTTGCACCAATATCCAACACAGAATTTTGGGTTTCTAATGCAGACAAAAAAAATTAAATATTTTTGAATGAAATTATAAAAACTCAATCGTAATTAATTCATGCAGGCGAAAAGTAATTTGATACTATTTTAAATTGCTTTTAGTTTATAATAGTTTATATTCAATTTAATGCTTATTGCTGTATTATATCTTTTTTGAAACACCATTCATAAGAAAATCAATAAAACCTTAGACAGTTCTATAATGAATTTTAGAGCAGTGAATCTTTGAACTTCAACCCTGAAAAGTGTTTTGTTCATAGTCATAAAGATAATTATAGCAGAATTATGTGATTATAATGAGAGAGAATATAAATATATTTAAATATTTGTATGTTAAATGTGTTCAAATCTGATAAATGAAATTTTTCATTTAAGAAAAATTAGTTTATAAACTTTTTCTAGCTTCAATTTGTATAAGTTTTAATTCTGAGGTTGAACGCTAAAATCTTTGTTAGTATTTTGATACATGGTTGCAACAGAGTTCCGGAATTAGAATTCAATTCAAATGCTGTTGACACTGCAATTACTAAAGTCTATTATAATCTGAGTAACTATCTCATTTGAAATTCTGTGTCGTGTTAGTGGGTGATGTTAATATCAAGCTAACTGTTATCGCCCCAGTTTGATTTAACAACTTTAATTATATGTATACTAGATAATTTAAAATCTTTGAAATAGTTTATTAAATACATTGTATTAACGATGACAAAATAAAATTTGCAAATGTTGCAAATCTAGTAGGTAAGACTTAATAAATATTTTCTATTACTATTTAATAAGAAAACTCAATTTATATTTCTCATTTGAACACGATTCAACGTTGCAATGATACTTATAAGTGGAATAAATTGATGGAATGATTATAAATGAGACATGGTTGTATCAGATTATTAAAACTAAAACAAATGGAAAAAATTATATTGAAAAATAATCTTTTGCGAAACTACATATAACTTATTAAGAATACATAATTATATTTCATTATTGAATGAAGTGTAAGAAATATATTTCCTCTCTAAAAAGAAAATTGATTGATTATTTATAAAAGTAATTTTTTATGTAATATTTTGGAATGATTAGAAGGAAATAAAAATGGAAGAAGGAAATTTAAATGCACTTGTAGAATAAAATTAATTACTCATAAAAGAGTATTGAATTAAATGTTTAAAATAATTAAATAGATGTTTAAATTTCAAATAACAGGTTTTATGTGAATTAATTCTCATTTTTAGTATCTACTCAAAAAAATAAAAAATAAAAACGTTTAATAATTTAATTACATTGATTTGTTTTTCAAGGATAATTAGTTCATGATTCTTCAAAATGTCTTGATTATTTTATAATGTAGTGCTATTGAATGAGTACAAGAAAGTTACTTTGAATAATTTAACATGTGTAAAATAGCTCCAAATTTATAAATTATCGGAATATGCTATAAAAATATTGTAGATGGAGCAGCTTGAAATGTAAAAACATGTTTAAGATTCAACAAAACATAATTCGTCTCCCTTCACTAAGTTAATAAAAAAAAAACTAGCGTGAGTTTAAACTTATTTTAATTACTTTTATTTTAAAATATGTAGAAAGATTTTTATTTTTCTAGGAAACGTGTTTCGGCTAATAAATGAGTTGTATTTTATATTCAAAGTCCAAGATGTTAATCTTAGAATGTAACTAAAAACTTTGCTTCAGAGTGTATTTACAATGAGTAATTAAAAGCCTTAAATGTAAGAAATATTATTACTACCTTATTGACACAACAGCTTTGTGGGCTAAGTTCATATGCAAATTTAAAAGGTAATAATACAAATTCATTACATTATTTACTGACAAAATTCATGCTAATTAAGTTTACTATTTTAAATTATTTTTGAATAACACAATATAAATAGTTTGTAGTTAATTTCTGTGTACGATTATTATTATTACTGAAAAGTTTAATTTTTCATATATTAAAATAATTTCAAGAAACATTAATAATGCAATATTTACAATCTAGATAGATATATCATATTATTAATTTGAAAAATGTTACAAGAAAATAGGCTTATTAGAATATTACTAAATACAAAACAAAATAGGTATTGATACAATACAAAGATGCATTTATTCTATGCATATTTTATTTGAAAAAAATATTTCACAGCAATTACATATTTCTAATGAACGGATAAACAATATATTTTCAATTGAATATTGACGAAAAGCTGAATTTTCGTAACAAAAAAGTAGTATCTGTTAGGTAAATGTATATGAAATATAATTAAATTGAATAATTTGTATTTATTTTTACCCTAAACTTCTATTTTACCCGAGTCCCTTTTATTTAAACATCATTTCTTTAATGCTGTGATTAAATTACAACAAAATACATTCTCTTGAAATTCAAAATTTTTGAAATGATATCGTTATATAAATGTTATCAATATTAGCTATAACAACTCGTTAAGAAATATTTTTGTAGGGTTATGATTGACATTAATAATTTCTATATTAATTGTTATTTTTATTAGAAGCAAAATATGTTAAATATAGAAAAAATACGTTTTTTAAAATAAGAGATGTGTCAAAAATTATCGAAGTATACTTCAAGTTTAATTTAAGAAATAACTATTTCTTCAATAGTTATGTAAATAAAATAAATATTTATTTAAGTGGGTTTGTATCGACTTCTGAAATAAGTGCTTAAAATATCTGACATAATATACTTAAAATTGCATTGCCGGTCAAGATAAACTTCTAACTCACAAAACACAATGTAAACAGAGCTACGAGAAAAAAATATCATTCTTCTGAATCATAGACTTACTCATTTACAAATTACAAACATTAGTGCTTAAGATATTAGTTCATAGATTAAACTTCTTGAATTTCAATACTTCTTTAAAATGTTATCATACTGAGAAAGTAGGAACAATTATTTAAATGTTCATAAAACATTGGTTGATTAGACTCACACAAAGTACAATTTAGGAAATCCACAACTCTAAATCTGTAGATATGTCTTTACAAGCAGTCATGTCTTGCCATTCCGCTAAATAGAACCACCGCAGTCTTTCTTGGAAAAGTGAGAACAGTTCTCTCCTCCTCTAGAATTTTCCATCTCTCACCTTTCTCGTGTTGAATCATACCCTATTTAGGATATTGTTGAACAGTCAGGTTAATAAACAATTTAATGAAAAGACAGTATACATTATTCTATTTAAGTTTATTTTTTGCCAGTGAATCAGTTATTTCATTGCCCTTAATTCTGCAAAGGTCGGGAATTCATTGAAGTGAAATTCCATGTACTAGCATCTTAAGCAAGGTCCTACATTCTAAAATTATTTAGCTCCTATTTATATTATTCAAAACAGTTTGAAGCACACATTTAAAATCTTGAGTCATTGAATATCAAAAATTACTTTTACAATATTAAACTATAATAAAAAGGTCAACAATATTTTTATGCTAATATATAAAAATTTAGCATAATAATAACATTTAAATAAATTTTAATATCATTTGTTTAAATATTACTTTCATTATTTAGTAAGCTATATTTATTTTAGTATTTATTTAACTATAATAAATATAAGTTTTGTTTAAATAAGGTATGAAGAAAAACAAAAGTTTAAGAACAGGAAAATTTATAAAAAAAATAGAAATAAACAAATCAATGAATCAAAAAATATTAAACATTAACTTATAAAACAGTTAATTTGATGCATAATTTTTGTTACAATTAGTTTTATCCATTATTAAAAATTTATGGAAAAATTTTTGGACCCTGATACAATGAATTTTTTTACAATGTTAGTTTGAACATAACAAATAGAAAACTAAACGAATTGTGTCACATCTAAGATATTTTAGAAATACAAAATATTTTGTGTTTTAGAAACAATTGACATTAAATTTCAATAGTCATATTTTATTATAAATTATTAAGCATTTAATCATACTTCCTGATGGTTTTCATAAACAATGTTCTTAACTCATTATTTAAATATTCAGTTCATCAGAAAATCTTTAGTTTTGTTATAATTGCAGTAAAGTCATTTAATGTGTTTGGAAAAAAACTATACAAACTTCACGAGATTAGACTTGTAATTTATAGTTTCTTTTCTAAAAGGCTTTTGGTAAAATGATAAAATATTAATTGTAAATAAAATAAAATATGACTGTTATACGTTACGTTTATAGTGTATGTGTTGTATGTAATTATCTGATATACGTTTACATACAAGGTCACGCAATAGTGTGTGTGTGTGCACTGCTTATTAACGTCCTACATTCTTTTTTTTTTACTGGGAAACTTTAACTTCCATATTTATTCTTTAACACATTTCATTTGTTCTACAGTGAATTTTATTTTTGGGGCATACGGGGCAGATTCACGTGTTTCATAATAAATTAAAGATTAAACATAAATTAAAAGAAAACTTCATAAACAAAAAGTTAACAAAAAGGAAGGGGCAGCTTATTTGATTCCTGCTTAGCTGCAAAATCTATAGACATTTTGTTAGCAAGTATTTTTTATAAAATTCCAGAAACTTTTGTTATTTGTTGGTGTTATTGAAATTAAATCTAAGAAGACTTTCAACATCAATGAAAAATGAAAAATAATGACTCCATGTTTTCTTAGTTGATTGTTTCTTTGTTATTAAATAAGAAATATATTTAACTTAAAGTTAGATAGGTTTCTGTCTAGCTAAAGGAAAAGACTTTAAGAACGTGAACAAGTTTCTTGGCTAAATGTATGTTCTTAAACTTCAAAGTAGTAGAAAGTAATATTAATTTTACAGACAAAATATATATTTATTCAAGAAACTTGTGATAAGAATGAGAAGTATCTTTAGTGATGGGATTAATATTAAATATGTAATCCAATCACAATATTTTCCTAAATTTATTAAATATTAAACAATTGACCCTTTGAGGTTATAATTCTCCAAATTATCATACATCAATATAGTTTTTAATGTTTTTTAGACATGGATGCGAATTTAATGGATTATGTTTTATAAATAGAAATTTCTAATAATGAAATAGAATAACTAAAATAATGAAATTTTCTTGAGTGTGAACGAATTTAATGAAATACGATTTCAAATTAAATGATGCATAGTTAAATGATTTCATATATCATTTTAAAATTATCAAATTATCAAATAAGAAATATATGGAACCCAAACCATTATCATATATATATATATATATATATATATATATATATATATAGTGTGTTATGTATGTATGTATGTATATATATGATAATGGTTTGGGTTTCCCGTCCCAAACCGACAGCTTAAGCTCTGCACAGCTAGAGTCTTCGTTGCGAGTACATAAAAACTACCCAAAGAAGCATTCCTGTGCCATCTATAGTTTACGAGAGGAATATGAAAAACAAAATATGACGTCACTTCCGGTGCAAGAAAAAATACTTTATTGAACATATGAACATCAGTCTGTTTACAGTTTAAGGCAGATGCGCAAAGTGTCCGCATTGAATTTCGAAGCAGGCTTGAGCACGCTATGGAATGGCTGTCTTCGCAAGTTGCAACATTGCGGGGTCCACAGAAGTATAAACAGACTGCAGACAAGCAACTAAGTCCATTGGTGTTGGCACAAGATGTATCGATGCACAAGTTCCTTCAGATAACCTGATAGGAAACATCCAACGGTATAAGATCTGGCGGGCATACAACCGGATCTTCCCGTCCGATCCAACGGCTGGTGTATTCCATTTCCAGCCAACCACGTACTGGAGCACAGAAATGCGCCGGAGCCCCATCATGCTGGATCCAAAGACATTTCCATTACATCGGCTTTACATGAAGTACATGTCATAGTAGTCATGAAAGGAATATTTGGCCACCATGTGAAGACTACCGGTAGTTGCAAGATGCAGCCTTTTAAATATACCAGTTTAACGACGACTTAAAGTCGCATGACGCAATTTGCGAGGCAAACGTTTTGAACATTATCTTGTGGAAAGATAAGCAAATACTGTTGTTGATATGTCCTATGAAGTGCTTTTTTCTTGCACCAGAAGTGACGTCATACTTTGCTTTGCATTTTGTCGTAAACTGTTGATCGTACAAAGCTTCTTTGGGCAGTTTTTATGTACTACCAACGAGGAATCTAGCTGTGCCGAGTCAATGCTGCCGTTTTGGGACTGTCTCTCTCTGTATATATATATATATATGTGTGTGTGTGTGTGTATGAATGTATGTATATATATATTATGTTGAACATACACTAAAGAAATCACTGCCAATATGCCAATATATGAAATTTGTACTAGAGACGCAAGTATTTATTTAATATTTTTCTGAATATATTAAACGCTAAAATTACTGAACTTATTTGTCATCTCATAATCCTCGTTCTATTCATTTAGTTCAGTATAATAAAATTATTTTCTGCAGTATAATGTAATTTTGGAGTATTTAAAAAAGATGTTAAATGAAAAATAAGTACTCTAATTCTGAGAAAACTCTCTGATCTCGTTAATTCGACATAGTTTACTATAAGCTCTGAGTTGCGAAACAAAAGAATGATAGTCAGTGAAATAGTTTAATGAAAAGCCTTTGTTAGAGAAATTGTTTTAATTGTTCTATAAGGATATTATTAGCATTGCACGTTACTAAATGATTAGTTCCTATATTGAACATTCTTTAACTATTGTTTTCTTTGAAGGAAGTTAAATCCAGACTACAAAGTATTTGTATGGTTAGTTTTCTCATTAATATCTCTTAAACTGAATGAATTCACGTTTCGTTTTTGTTCCTTTAAATCCATTGATATAATAAATGTAACAATATGCTGGAAATAATATATTTTTATATAAAATTTTCTTATAAAAACACTAATTAAAAGTAGGGAAGTTTTATGAAAATGGTCATATTTTTTTATAGAATATTCATCCATAAATACCATAAAAGAACGAACTAGAATAATTTAGAAATTTGAAATTGGAATCAAATTAACATTTTTAGTTCTAAATAAAAATAATTCTATTTGAGACAACACTGAATTTGGAAACTGTATATTTTTAAATATAAATCTAAGGAACTTTCCTTTCATGAAATATTGACAGTAACACATATTAATTTGTAATTATATTTATATTATTTTTTCTAATTTTAATTATCCTATTTTTAAACCTCTTTTGAAACAATACAGCTCCATTCATAATCATAAAATTTAAATTCATTTTGAAAGTTTTTGATTAAACTTTGGGAAATTCACTTAAATGAAAGATACCAATTTCCAAGATACAAATATTACTTTTGTATTTTGGCCCTTGTAATTTGATCACTATGAATATCAGAACAAATATAAAATTGGATGCATAAATTTTTCAAAATATTTGAAGAATAAGATGATAATTAAATAAACTTTAATGCTTTTTTATAAAATATTTTTGAGCATGAAGTTACAAGGAAAATAATTTTAATTAATACAATTCATACCAAAATGAAGTTTTTTAATTCCTGTTTTTATTCTACCAGAACACTAGTGTGTCTATACATCAATTTTCAATGACAGATTTAATTTAATTAAATATTTAGTCATTCTAAATTTTTGTTCTTTAAGAAATATATTAAATACAAATCACTCTCATTATTATCAATCTCATTATTAAGATATAAAAATATTTTACCCAAAATAATCTTAATTTTTTCTTAAATGGATAAGATATATTGAAAAGATTAGCAAATCTGCCTAGTGCTTTATCAATATTAAATATATGAAACAAATAATAAAAATTTAACAACATCAATAATATTCAATAAGTTATCTTTATCATATAATGAATATTTCATTTTTAACAAATGTCGATAAAATTTAAAAATGAAAATTTTAGCATTGATTTCGATGTATAATTGTAGTAAATGAGAATTTTAACTCAATTTAGTTTTAAATTCCAACCCCCTGATACGCAAATTTATGTGTAAGAATGCACTTTAGAAAAAAAACATGATTTCTTTTTCTAACAATAAAAATTTAAGTAAAATTATCATCTAATTTTTTTCTTTACATAATTCACAATAATTTTAGCTTAAAATTATTACGATTCAAGGCTTTTTTCATAAATGTGAGTTCGTAATTGAGTTTATGGTGATTTATTACAAAGTTTTATTTCTTTCTTACTTTTTTAATAATTTTGACTCTTTTTACTTTTTAGAGTATTTTTACTATTTTAAATCTTTTATTATTTTTACTATTAAAAATGTTCTTATTTTTGTTAGATAAAATATTCTTTATTCAAATTCTAGTTGAAATTATTACAAAAATGTATAAAGTGTCAACAAATCTAAAAACATAAATTGATCTATACAGATTTTTTTAAAAATAAGTAGATATTTAGACTGTCGAATTATTGATATTTTATTAGTAGTATCTAAATTTATTTTTCTTCAAATTTTTATCAAATATCTGCATGTGATAAAAGTAGTTTTAAAAAATTTTAATTACAATTTATTTGTCAAAAAGATAAGCAAAGTAGTTTTAAATCAGTTAAATCTTTTATAAAAATATGCTTAAACGTATAGATCATTATTTCCTAAATTTTATTAAACTAAATCTGATTTTAAACTCTGTAATAAAAAAGTTAACTTTTAAAAACATATAATTTGATCATCATTATGATAACACTAAGGCAATATTACATAATATAAATGTGATACAAACCTATGTATTTAATATGAATAAAGTCTCTGGGGAAATACTAAAGAAATATTACATAATGTGAAAATGTAACGAAATGAGATTTTAGCTATGAAAAAAGACGTCTCCTGGGCAATTAAGTAAACGCTAAATCAACTATAAAATTATGTCCTCAATTAGGATTTACCTCTTATGGATGTATTTTGCTTTTCATTTTACTAGTACGCATTTAAAATTTTTAACAGTATTTTCTCCAATTGAAGAATGTAATAAATTTTTTATCCACTCAAACGCAAAATGGTTAACTTAATTTGAAATACTTGAGTTGCAGGGGTTTTTTCCCCACATGTTTATATTTGACAAATGTTGTTTTCTTCAAACATATATTAATTTATTATTTTTTATACGTTGCTTAGTTTAATTGTAGTAAACTTTTTGTTGTAACCATTATTACTTGAGACTATTTATATAAATAATCCAGGAATATTATTTTATAAATATGTAAATTTTCCAAAATAAGATTCTTGGATTATTAAATGCAGAATGTCATAATTTAGTACGGTTGCGTTCAAGGAGACTCATTATGGTCAAATGATTAATTCTCGTGTTTGGAGGAAAAATTGTTGTTACAGCCAACAGAGGGTGTAAAAAAATAAATCTTTATCTGACATAGATACGTAAATTTAGGTATGAATATATGAAATGAAAAGCCAAACAAACTCATTATCATGATTTGCGCCCATTATTATAATCATGGGTGCTAATGATGTTTCATGATAGCATTTTTTATAATGCGTGAATAAAATGTGTACATACAAAATTATATTAACTATTAAATTAAAAGTTAATGATTTTAATTATCCGCTGTATCAAATCATCATATAAATTGATAAGCAAAAAACTAATGACTTAGCAACTAAATTGAAACTATATATATATATATATATATATATATATATATATATATATATATATATATATATATATATATATATATATATATATATATATATATATATATATATATATATATATATATATATATATATATATATATATATATATATATATATATATATATATATATATATATACATATATATATATATATATATATATATATATATATATATATATATATATGTCTTATAACATTAAGTTTAAGATTCAAATTAATTTATCCATTAAAAGTTCTAAAACTTTAAAATAAAGATTTTATCAAGTTAAATTGGTTGTTTTAATTTTTATTTAATTATTCAATATAAGAATTGTATAGAGATATTTTTATCAATTTTACAGATTTGCTTTACTTCAGTTACTTACAATTTACTTAACTTATGAAATTTAAGTTAAGTAAATTGTAAAATGAGTGAAATGCATTAAGTGAAATGTTTTTCTTATCAGATTAAAGTAAATTAATTATTACATGATGATAACATAGATATAAAAGTTTAAAATTAGGTACAAACTTCATTTTACAAAAATAAGAATTAAGCATCATGGAACCTTCGACAGTAAATCACACCTATGCATGAATGTTCAGAATTAATTCAATTAACAGTTATAAAAAATACATACACACATGCCTTAATTAAACAGCCTTAAGCATATGTACTGCAAGTGAAATTTAAATAATATATTAATAATAAATAATAAGCCGCATAATTTTACACGCAAGAAATTGTGTTAGTCAAAGGGGCCTTAATTAGTATTAAAAGCTTATCAGTTATGCCCACCTCAGCAAGAACTACATGTAGAAAGTCACAATCAGCGCAATCATTGTGAAATCAATAAATATGCAATGCAAATCAATTCCTAGCTAAAATCTTTCAAGACTTTGGCACAAATTTAAAATTTATTTTGATGTGGATATCCCTCCTTTCAAATTCACATTGATTGTTACTGATTATATTTATTTTTATTTATTTTTTTAAATAAAATTTTAAAATTGGTTTATTTTTTTATTAAAGGAAAAATATATATGAAACAAATTGGTGCTAAAAGTTATGTTTTAACGTAAAAAGAGTAAAAGAATTTGAGTCAAAATAATTTTGTACAAGGAATGGAGTCATATTATTAGGATAATTTGGAATTAAATTGTAATTTGTAACTAAAAGTTATTCTATGAATGAACTTTAAAAGGTTTTTTTGAATATTTATTTCATAAATACATACCCTAAATAATGACCAAAATTAAAACCAAGAAATAAAAATAAGTATGAAGAATGAAGTACTCTCAAAACAAAACAAAAATATAACGTTGGTAATATTATATATATACTTACAGAGAGAGTCTATTTAAAATTTATAAATTTTAGGATTCAATCATTTAAGCTTTGATTTAAGAGTCCCTGTTAAAATTTTTATACTTTTCTACATATATTTAGTAATGCTTAAAACATGTAAGTATTTATAGTGTATATAATTCACATTAAGTAAATTTCTTGACGTTGTCAATAATTTATTATTCACTTTCTAATTCTTATAAAATGCTAACAATGCAGTTTTATTTTAAAAGGAAATAGATTGTAAAAGGATAATAATTTTTACAAAGAAATCTGACTTAGCTTAAGAAGTAAGGAAAAAATGATGAGAAAGTAAACGATAAAGATTTGCGCTATAAAAATGTTATTTTAAGGAATTATTTTTATTGCAAGCAATTTTTGACGTTTATCGATAGCAAAACTCTAAAATAAATTTTCTATTTTCTAAGTTATCAGTTCCTTAAACTTTTAAAGTGTCAAAATACTGTATTTTCTTTTTGATGCTCCATCTGTTATTGTTTGTTATAGCTTTTCACTTAGAAAAAAAAAGAAAAATTCATTTTTTACACTTTTGATACTTAGATTATTTTGAAGAAGTTGATGGCATTGTATTATAATGGTTTAAAATAAAATTTAATTAATTTTTAAGTAATTTAACAAACTAACGTCCTAAGATTTTTAAAAATAAACAATAATTATTATTTAAAAAACATAATGTTCAAAAATTATATATTAAATAAATATGTAAATGATTGATCACAAACATATTTTCTTGAAAAAATGAAATTTTCATAGAGTGCATAAACATTTTGAAGAAATTTCAAAATTGAAATCATTGGTTTTATTATGAATTTAATAATTATGTGGTTAACATGTAATTTATTACATGAAACCATATTTGTTTTTAAATGTATTACCTTTAAGAAATTTGTTTCTTCTTCTACTGTACAATTTTGTCAATATTTTTAAAAAGACAAAATTTTGTCAATATTGAAATTTCGGTCCCAATATGCTTTAAGTTCATATATTTATGTATAATTTTTTATTTGGTATATTAACACTGCAATGACTTCCACCATAAATATTTATTTCTTTTATTATTTATGGGGATCAGTTAAAATGTTTCAGCCATAGTGATAATTTTTAGTCACTTGTAAAATTTCAAATGTTGACTAAATTCTTTAAATAAAAGTTTCAACGCTTTTAGAATTTTAAGTCCAGTTATGTCATAATATTCCATTTTCAAACCATACCTTTTAGTTTGTGTAGAAGAATCATAATCATAAATTACATTTCAAGCTGAAGAAAAGGGAAAATATACGACAAGAGAAACGCTATTAAATATTGGTCGGTGCAGTCAGTTGAATTATTTTCTTTGTTGATTCTCGTGGGAATTTGCGTATTTTGCGCTGTAAAGAATCTATGAAACTGCTGCTACAGATAAATAATATTGCTGAAAGGAAAGAGAAAAAACTGGGAGAAGAGAAAAATGGTCCCTCCGATGGATATCACTTTTTATGGTGTCGTAAAACATGTTGTGCAAGTTCCAGATCAATGCACTTTATGGCTCCCAACCAGAAAGTACCTTAAAAACTTTTCAAGAACTTTGTGAAGAAATGGCTGCACTAATAACCATTCACTTTTCTTCTTCTCTATTAATAAGTTCAGCAATAAAGAAGGATCTGGAATTCTTTTGTGTCCTGCTGTTAAACCGAATCCTTCAACGTTTTCCAATTAAGATTTTATTTCCAAGTAAGGTTTTGTGTATAGAATGCCCATCGTAAATTTTTCTTTAATAAATTATAGCATATATTATCTTTTTTCATATTATAAAGCTGTTTATAATATGAAAGAGAAAATAAAATACGATGAGTGCTTATATTTAGAGCTTAAATTTGGAATTAGTGATGTTAAATTTTGAATTTATACAAAAAATATTGTAAAAATTAAATTAAGATGACAACTTAAGTTTATCATCAATATATATATATATATATATATATATATATATATATATATATATATATATATATATATATATAGTAAAACATTTAAAAAACACTAGCAGTACATTTAATACACTAAAATTTTCAATAAGTAACATTCACTGGCATTATTGATAATACTTTCTATATTAATTGAAAATTTAATAATTATATTTTAAAGCACACTTTGCAAATTAATATCTTCTAAAATATCGACAAACACTTAATGAAAATAATTTATAAAATTTTTAAATTATAGAAATTTACAGAGCATATCCCTAAAATGTGTATTCCTAAATTATTATAATAGATCATATTATTTCAAAAAAATAAAAACTTAAAAAAAAATTTAAAAAAATAATAAAATACAGTCTTGCATGCTCATAATTTAAAATTTCCTTGTTTATTTTCCTTTTATTTATTTCAAAAAATAACCTTTATGTAAACTGATTTCTCAAGAAATAATTATTTAACATATTTTGATATACTCTAAATATATGCTAGTAAAAATTGCATTCAGAGAGAATGCTCTTTTTATAATCTTAAACTGTAAAAATAATTTAACAAAATAAAATAGACTATATTTAAATAACAATGGTTTGAATTTAATTATTAATTTCATTTTTTATCCGTGGCATAGAAACATTTTACATAGCAAGAAGTACAAACTTGCTATTTCTTAGAGATGGAGATTAAGAACTCCATCTTTTCCCTCCATTAGTTAGTCTGATATAAATGTGTACAATGATTCTTCTGGATGTTGGCAGCATCTGTTCATTTAATGATGTTTGGGAAATACCACTACAGTAGCTAATGAGTTTTGTTCCTTTTCTCGATTAGAAGAAAGAATTCGAGATGCCGGGATTTTCCTTGAGAATGCTTATTTTGATCATTTATAATTTCTGTAATTTCACTTCCAAACCCAGTGTATCTATTTATACCAAATAAATTATAAATTTTTATCAGAAATTTAAAACATGCAGCATATATTTCTTTGAAATCCAGTAAAAATAAGGAGTAAATGTTTGGATAAGTAAAAGACCTCATAAATAAGATATCAACATAAAACTACTTGAATATTATTTATTTCATTAATGTAAATTGCAAACTCTATAATATAAAATAGCTTAAAGCAACGTGTGTCAAAACTGAGTAGTAAATTTTAAAGAAAGACTTATAAACTTATACCCAATTTCAAATGAGGAATCATAGTATGTCTTCATCATCATATTAAGTATATAATTATTTTAAATAAGGTCATGTTAATTAAAGAAATTTGATGTATAAGATACTTCACAATTAAACACGTTCATAAATAACATTGTTATAAATAAAAAACCAATGATATTAAAAATGTAATTTTCATACAATGGGCTTAAAACACATATTTGATATTTCTGTTCATTAATAAATGTAAAAAAAATTTAGGGAATTTCATCCTATTTCTCCTTATGTTCATGAAACAAATAATGTATAAAATGCATGAAATAATAAATAGAATGTACCTGTGAGCTTAATAAAATACTAAGTTTCCATATAGAAAACTTTAGAAGAAATTAAGTATGCAATCATAAAAGCAAATGCAAGAACACAATCTGAATCCATAATATTTTAATGAAGTCTTCAGAGAATTTATATCATTTTGATAGATCACTCAAAGACGTTGACATGAATTTTCATTGTTTAAGTTTTTCCATGTTACATACATTTCAGAAAAGTTACTTTAAACTATCATCGTCCATAGTAATGACTACTAACATCATTGAATATAACGAGTTGAATTTACATTGTCCGTCATGACACCTAATATATATCTCTCAATAATTGTAGAAAAATTAACAAAATATATTATGACCCCCATAATAAAAGTTAATATCATTAAGTTCCATTATTTTTAAGTTAATATACTTTTCAATTATCACTCATAACTTATCACTTTAATTATTTTTCATAAAAATATTATTACTAGTTATAATAATTAGAGCTTAATATTTGTGACAAAATACTTGCTTATGAATTTACTTTAACATTTTGATTATTAATTTTTATTCATCAAAAAATATCAAATTAAATGTAATTAATATTTTATAAACTGAAAAGGAAAATGTATTTAAAAATGTAAGTTAAAAATATTTAAATATTTGCTTAGAATTCCAAGTTAAAAGCAAAATAACTACTTTCTATTTCCAAACTCAATGCATTTCGTATTTTATGGAGCTTTGCTTGGATACTTGGATATATATATATATATATATATATATATATATATATATATATATATATATATATATATATATATATATATATATATATATATATATATATATGTTTGTGTGTGCTGAGTGTTTTGAAAGGTTTAAAGGAGAGTTAATTAATTATAATTTGTAATGATAATTTTTTATGTTAAATTTTTTCTTATGTTTGTCCAATTGGTTTTAACTAAAGATTTACTCTCATCTCTAACTTTTCCATAATCAAACCGCAATTTCTTTGTTCATATGTGTATATAAATGCAAGCATACATTCGTACATATATGCTTACATGCATAAACATGTACACAATTGAGATTGAGGTATTTGAGGTATATGATTTTGTGTGTGAGTGAATTTTAACATTAAATTTAATTATTTACTTAAAAATTTAATTGAAGTTATTATTTTTATCGTATTTACTTATTGACTATTTAGTGGCCTAAGTTACTTCAATTTTTAATTATTGCTTTAGTATATAAGTAACGTTAGTCTAGAAGTTGACATTAATAATTGTTTTTTAACTGCAAAACTGCACAGCTTTTGCCTTACTATGTTAGTTTTTTCAATATTCTTATTAAAAGAGGAATATTTTCATTAATAATATCAAAGTATTTTAAGGAAATTATTTAGAATTAATACATTTATTGTAATAAATAAGTGATTAAATATAATAAATATTGGACTCATTTTTCTAATTTTGGAATAAAACAAAATATAAAATTTATGATTATTCATTAAAATTTTGTGTGTTCATATTCTTAAGAAACTTATATTTGAAGGAAATTTATTCTCAAAAATAAAATCTGGAAAACGAAAACAAAATACACCGCATTTATATTTTAAGTTTTTTAATATTATATGTTATTACTTATGACACTTGGACAAGACATCTTGTTATGCCATTGGTTATGGGAATTTAAGTCAGGAAGATGCGTCTTTCGTTTAACCAAAGCACCAAGAAGGTGAAATTACAAATTCCTTCTAAACTTTGCCGATAGATGGCATAACCAGAGTATCCACTGCCTCAATTTTGACACTAATCTGAAAAGGAAGGAAATTTTCTCCAGACCATTACATCGATGGTAACTGTTCAATGGTTGACCATAGAACTTTCGATTTTATAGATTTAACGAGCTCGTGTACAACGTATATCGCACGTACTTGATGTGCCTTTGGCTGCATTGGGAATCGAACCCTGCTTTTCCGACCGTAATACCTTAAACTTTAGGCTATCACCGCCCTTAATATTGTATTGAAATAATATATTGAAAGTAAACCACTACTATGCATGCTTTAATTCCTTTTTTTCTTTCAATGATTTAAAAGTATATTTTAAGAATTAATTAAATCAAAGATAAACATCTAATAAATAAACTCGTATTTTCCATTAATTGAACAAATCCATGTCTTAATTACACATACATATTCATACAATTCAAACTCCTTAAGCAATGGGGATTCCTTTCTATAAATATTTTAAAATCCAAAAAGACATTAAAACAATATTTTAGAAATAATAAAGTCAATATATATTTTAGGGGAGTGGCACGCTAATATAAACAGAGAATAATAGTGAAGCATAATAATACACAAAAAAAAAAAATAAATAAAAAGCAGAACTATGAAAAATGCAAATAAAAAACGAATATATGTATTTTTAATTTCATATTTTAAGTTTTTTACATGATGAAAAGAGAGTAAATCAACTATAAAAGTATGTATTAACAATTATAAAATTTAGTGCAATATATTTCCTAATGCATTCAGACACAATATACATAAGTGTCACTTTGAACATAACATGATTTATTAAGAAATTGAAACGTATCTAAGAATTCCTTGGAATATATACTTTGTTTAGAAAATTGTATACAGATTCACATGTAAATAAATATTTCAAAAATAAAAATTGAACATTTTCAGAAAAAATTTCATTCGGTAGCATTTTAAACACAAAACGAAATCAAATACAATAAAAACGAGTAAAATGAGGAGAAAAAAATCTGTGGTTGACACTCACAGCCCCTTGGGTGATTTCTTTGTTTCCAGAATTCAGAAGTCCGGATCGCGTCTCTGTCACCAATACCAATGTGTTACTGTGACTTTCTATTTCTTTTCTTTCGAATTTCTTACTTGTGTTTTTACTTTCTGGTATAAATCTGATTATACGTGGTTGCTTTTCAAGAGAGAAGTTGTGATTTTTCTTCTCCGGGTTTGTCGTTTTTTTATCTCGTTAGTTTTCTTTTTTTGTTTCTTGACACCTGCTTTTTTATTCTATGTATGTCTCTTTTTTGTATGTACACCCAGAGGAGCTTTTCCCCGATGTTTAGAGCTTCAATTAACAGCAATAAGCAACATTACTTATTAGAATATTATTTTTTAAATTTTTTTTATAGATCTGTTACAAAATCATTGAATTTTTTTTTCATGCATCTTAGAGAAATAAATTTAATTGATTTTTTAGAAAAATATTGTTTAATGAAATGTTCGTACCTATTTCTTTGTCTTGGAATTAAAAGTTTTTCATTTTCCTTAGGCGTTTTCACTCATTAATCATTCAAATTAATGTTTTTGTTGATTGAATCATTAACAGGTTTTGATTAAACGATAAAAATAATTAATTTTTCAATATAGTTAAATGTATATCAATGTATGTGCGAGCGTGTATTTAAGCACATTAATTAATTGAAAAGCTAAACTAGAAAGTCAATAGCAGAAAAACTGATTAATTACATCAACATAATGTTTCACAGAATTTAACATGATTCAATCTAAAAAAACGTACATTGTGTGTGTGTGTGTTAAATTTCCAAATCTGTAGAACAAATGTTTATTCCTCGAAAAATATATATTCTACAGTTACAATTTTTTAATTCTGATAATTTTTTCGAATAATATCTGACATTTTTTTAACGATATATATTCTAAAGTATGATATTTAAAGGGTACGAATAGTTTGTTTCACACATTCGATCAATTATAATGCTTTTGCTTCAATAAAAACTTTCCCCATTGTGATTGTCATTCAGTTTTTGAGTTTTAATGTGAATTATTGCTAATAGTGTTTCAAAAATTTGTCTTACATACGTCTCTAAAAGCATGAAAATATACTTGTTACTTTTCTTAAAATATACTTGTTACTTTTGTTATTTATCTTAAAATATACTTGTTACTTTTGTTACTTATCTTAAAATATACTTGTTACTTATCTTAAAATATACTTGTTACTTATCTTAAAATATACTTGTTACTTATCTTAAAATATACTTGTTACTTGTTACTTATCTTAAAGTATACTTGTTACCTGTTACTTATCTTAGTTACAAATTTATTACCATTATTTCTACTGTAGAATGCTAAATTTGTTTGCGTTTTACTCAATTTCGTTTTACTATGCTGTTAATCTTTCATTTTACTTAAGAGAAGTTTTCAGCCCAATGTAATGGTTGTTTCAAAATGCATTCTAAAATATGTTTGAATGTGATTAATTTAATGAAATTTTCAAGAAAAATTATGGATATTTCTAAGTTTTGAAATTTATTTTTTTAGAATTAAAATTAAAGCAGCGAAGCAACTGATATGAAATAATTAAAATAGCTTTCAGAGGCATTATAAGCAAATATTATAGTTTCAATGAATATTTTATCTATGATAATTGTACAAAATAATATACAAGATGTAAGATATCAGTAAGCATATAATTCTTAATTAATCCCGCAAAAATAATTTACAATATTTTTTTATTTTATTAAATCAAGCCTGATTTAAACATAAAATTATTTTACTGTTTACTATTTGTCATTCTTCAAACTAAAATAAAGGTAATTTACTTAGATATTAAAGTATTAAAGAGGAGATGTTTCTTAAGTTTTATGAATATACGTATCGCAAACAAATGCGATACATATAGATACTTGTCAATAAATATTGTATTTCAATATATATTACTCAGATGTTTTATTTCTGCATATAATCAATTCAGGTTAATGAAATCATATTTATTGCCTTAGTGTTTCATAGATTAAAATATGAGAAGTAAATTTATTATGTGAATGGCTATTGTAAAAGTGATGAAAGAAATAAAATACCTACAAAAAATTTGTTTTAAGCTAGGAAATGCTGTCTTCATAAGTTATGAAATGCCAAGGGAAGCATTTGGGGAAATACTATGTTTCCTTTTCTCACTTTTGATGAGTATTTCAAATGTTTACTCTTTGGTGAGTTTTGAATTGATTAAAAGAAAAATGGTTTTATGTGGCATTAGGTTACATGATGACACCGGTAATCTGTTGTTTAAAAATATAATTGTGTTTCCTTTTCATATGCATGGTTAACTGATAATTAGGTTTACCGGCAATCTCGTGTTCATTGATACAGATGAGCATTAAAGAACTATTTAAAGAAATATTTTTTTAGAAATTATATTAAAATCTTGTTTAAAAATGACATAAATTAAGTTGAAAGAAAATTACTAGTGGTTAAATGAATTTTCAAATAACATTTTTAAAAAAACTTGAAACATATTTTGAAATTTATTTTAATGATATTAACTCAAATTAAATTACATATAAATAATATTTTTGTGTAAAGTTGAAAAATATTCTCAACCACTCTCAAAAGGAATGCATTATAAATACTTAAATGAGAAATTAATTGTCTGTTAAAATAAATGCATTTGCATATAACTGTTGCTTTATTTAATTTTCAAACCGAAATATTTAGTAAATACACAGTATGTATAATTCATTTCATTTTTATAATATTTTTAAATATGGAGGATAGAATTTCAAATAAGAAGAAAATCTTGCATAACATTTTTTACTTTTCAAACGCAGTTATATGTACATACTAGTGGTTCATATGTCGGCCAAGGTGTACTGTACCCATACCATTTTCTAGATGTGTAACCCTAGGATGCGAAGTATTTTGCTTCAGTTAAGCAGCCAGTCTTAAGAACAAAGAAGAAAAACTTGCATAATTTTTTTTTTTTTTTTTTACTTTTCAAACGCAGTTATATGTACATACTAGTGGCTCATATGTCGGTCAAAGTGTACTGTACCCATACCATTTTCTAGATGTGTGACCCTAGGATGCGAAGTATTTTGCTTCAGTTAAGCAAACAGTCTTAAAGACTAAGAAGAAAAACTTGCATATTTTTTTTTACTTTTCAAACGCAGTTATATGTACATATTAGTGGTTCATATGTCGGCCAAGGTATACTGTACCCATACATTTTTCTAGATGTGTAACCCTAGGATGCGAAGTATTTTGCTTCAGTTAAGCAGCCAGTCTTAAGAACAAAGAAAAACTTGCATATTTTTTTTTTTTTTACTTTTCAAACGCAGTTATATGTACATACTAGTGGCTCATATGTCGGTCAAAGTGTACTGTACCCATACCATTTTCTAGATGTGTAACCATAGGATGCGAAGTATTTTGCTTCAGTTAATCAGCCAGTCTTAAAGACTAAGAAGAAAAACTTGCATATTTTTTTTTTACTTTTCAAACGCAGTTATATGTGCATATTAGTGGTTCATATATCGGCCAAAGTGTACTGTACCCATACCATTTTCAAGATGTGTAACCCTAGGATGCGAAGTATTTTGCTTCAGTTAAGCAGCCAGTCTTAAAGATTAAGAAGAAAAACTTGCATATTTTTTTTTTTTTTTACTTTTCAAACGCAGTTATATGTACATATTAGTGGTTCATATGTCGGCCAAGGTGTACTGTACCCATACCATTTTCTAGATGTGTAACCCTAGGATGCGAAGTATTTTGCTTCAGTTAAGCAGCCAGTCTTAAGAACAAAGAAGAAAAACTTGCATATTTTTTTTTTTACTTTTCAAACGCAGTTATATGTACATACTAGTGGCTCATATGTCGGTCAAAGTGTACTGTACCCATACCATTTTCTAGATGTGTAACCCTAGGATGCGAAGTATTTTGCTTCAGTTAAGCAGCCAGTCTTAAAGACTAAGAAGAAAAACTTGCATATTTTTTTTTACTTTTCAAACGCAGTTATATGTACATATTAGTGGTTCATATGTCGGCCAAGGTTTACTGTACCCATACCATTTTCAAGATGTGTAACCCTAGGATGCGAAGTATTTTGCTTCAGTTAAGCAGACAGTCTTAAAGACTAAGAAGAAAAACTTGATTATTTTTTTTTTACTTTTCAAACGCAGTTATATGTGCATATTAGTGGTTCATATATCGGCCAAGGTGCACTGTACCCATACCATTTTCTAGATGTGTAACCCTAGGATGCGAAGTATTTTGCTTCAGTTAAGCAGCCAGTTTAACGCAGAATTCCCGGTGTTTAGTTCCCAATGTTTGATATTTATTTTAATAACTCAATGAAAGTATAAAACGATCTTACCCAGATGATACTACGATGACATATACACATTTCTATAATGTATAGTTATGAAATATATGATATAAGTTTGTAAAATTGAGTAAAGCTCATATTTATTCTATATTCAATGTTATGTTAAAATGTTCTACTCAGATTACAAAACTCAAAATATGTAAGGTATTATATTTAGTTAGCCTACCCTTTTTACTGCCAATACTCTAATTTTTTAAATTTGCTGATTAAAAAGAAATAAAAAAACTTTGAAATCATATAATGTTATTTCAGAATTGCATTTTATTTTTTTTTGTTTGCTTGTTTTTAATATATTTCACTTAGGTGTTTCCTATTGGTGATAGTGACATTGAGAAATGTTCGATATGAGTTTAGAGTGTTTACTGAGTATCTCATAAGACACAGGACTTAAAAATGTGTTCTAGCACATGCACAGTTAAAGACTACAGGAGAACTGGCATTTAACGATAATATTAAGATATGAACACAGAATAATCCTCTTATATGAGTAGTTGATCAGTGTATGGGCGAAAAACATGTCACAGAAGTTTACTGCTTTTACTAAAACTAGAATGCAATTTCAAACGGCAAAAACAATGAAATGGTACTCTGAAGATTTTATACTCTCCAAAAACATCAACAGAAGTGACATTTTCCAACAACAACACCATGATCCTTCAAGAATAGCTACAGCAAGGGTAAGCATAGGGTGGTGAAGTCTTCGAAAATGTTTTAACCCCTTATTGCTGCGTATTGAATATGTTAGCCCAAAGCTGTATAGGTGTGTTATTTAAAGCCATCCACATGACAACAATTACACTTGCATATTGCGATTAGTAACTTCGTGACACAACACCATAGTAACTATTCTGGTACATCTACCGTTCTTGCCTGATCTGGAGCCCAAGAACATCTATTGGTTCCCTCGCCTGAAAGGATATATCAATGGTATAAGCTGTGTGTTTTTGTGGTTTATCCTTCAAATGTATGACTTCGTCAGATAAGGTCCATCAGACCGTTGACCCTAAAGAAATCGAGGATCAAAAGCGGAGATGAGTATTTATCCTCTCTGGAAAGTCTCAAACATTTCAGGCTGTGTTTAGGAGAAGCCTGCTCAGTTTTACATTTAGAGCAGACTTTAAAGATTTTCCTGCCTTCGAAGCACATGAGCCCCCTAGTGTGGCCGCCTGCTAGTCTGAAAACAGCGGTTCTAGACGCTCTGTCACAATTGAGGGCGTACCATAAATGCAGGGAGGAATCCTCCACCTTTTCGAAGTTTTAGATTTAACTATAGACTAATGTTCTAAAAAGGTAAGTGTTGAAGACAAAGGATTATGTTGGTAACATCTTTCCTTGGCCAGTCTGTCCACCTGCTCACTGATGGTATAAGTTATTTTCACATGATGCACATCTAATAACGTGCAGGATTGTGCTTCGTTCTATTCGAAAAGAGGCATTATATGAATCATGGAAACAGCTTAAATTATGATGTAATAGAGGTACTCTCTCTCTCTCTCTGTCCAAGGATTTTTTATATTACATGTGAAGAAAGAATTTCATTTCAATGTTTTGTGCTGTGTTTCCATTAAAAATTCTTAAGCGCACTTTGCATTATGAAGTAAAGTGTTTGATTAAAGAACATTATTTTAATTTAATTTAGGTTTATGACTATTTTAAATTTATTTAAAATTAGTCACAAACAAATTATCTTAAATATCTCATCATGTAGATTTTCTTCATAATTTCTTAATTAGTGAAGAAATTCGCATTAATATGAGATTATCCGTTAAGGTTTTGGCTCATCGCGTAACAGAAAATAATAACTGGCTCAAAATATAAAGAAACAAAACGACTCCTTAATTCTTTGTTTGGAATAATGAGCTTCTAATTACCTTAATGTTCTCACCCCTTTCCCTGATTTAATCATTGATGGAAGCTGTGAAGGTTCATTAAACTTCAAACTGGTGCTATTTTCTTGTTGCTAACGTGTCACTCTCGTTATTAGTTGATAATGTTCGGGCATGATAATTTAAATTTATGTCTGTTAAATCATGCTGAAAAAACTTCTTAATTTTTGCTGCAAAGAAATGCTAATTACTGATTTTTGTTTTTAATATAACACTTGCACACAAAAATTGCTTGTTTAGAATATACATATGCATTACAAATAATATATATAGCTTAAGAAAAACTTTTTAAGCAACCATTAAATTTGCTTCAGCAATATTAATAATTTATAAAATCTGAGTTACTGAATTTGAAATTAAAATCTAACTACATTCATTTTAATACTTCATATTTAATAATATATGACCAGTCAACAATAAAATTTACATTTTTTGGGTTTTATTTTTCTGAAAATATGGTTGATTGAACTTTTTAAGCAATAACTGTTTTAGTCTAATTTATTTGCTTAGAGTAACTATTAATTTAACCAAAATTATATTAAATAATTAATTAGAAGTGAATAAACATATTACAGTATGTTTTATTTTAAATAATTTGGTACAAAATTCATATTATGATAAATAAATTAAATTCGCACGAAAAAGAAAATAATCCATACAAAAGATATTCATTCTTTTAATGTTTATAATTCAGAAGAGAGAGAGAGAGAGAGAGAGTAATCCGCAAAAGTTAAAATATGCTTTTAACTTTTGCGAATTATTTTTAACTAAAGTCAAATTATGCATTTAAAAATAATTTAAATTTAATCCAAGAAAAAATGGCAAAGTTACAAAGAAAATGTTTTGCGTGAAATAAAATTCATGGAAAAGAGCTTTCCTCCTTATACCCAACACGATAGATGTAGTTTATGCTATGACACAAAATACCTCTTAAATTTAAGAGAATTGAGAAGAATATCTCTCTAGCTGAAAATTGAATGAACCATACAATTCTGTGACGCTCCTTCCACGAGTCGGCTACATTCTTAGTAACTGCTTGACAATAGTGACATTCAGAAGCAATTGAAAGACAGTATACCTAACTGGAACAACATTTTAAGCAAGAATGAGAGATACAATAGCGTGTACACTTGCAAAGAAAAGAAAAGCAAGGGTTTGAATTCCTTATGTCTACGTTATTTCTACTTAAAATTAACCAATCATATATATATATATATATAATCAATATATATATAATTTAAGATAGTAAATTCTTAAACAAAAATTTTCTCTCTGTTTTTATATTAAATAAAAGAAGTCTTTCCAGATCTTCAGATCTCTTATTTTCTTTTTTAATACATTTAAAATAAAATACTTTTTTTAAAAGATCATTTTTATTTTTTGGTTATTAGTTGCTAGAAAAACAACATTAACTGACGGTTAAATTTTACTTAAAATCCAATTTTTCTTAAATTATTTCTACTATGACTCTAATGGCAAATGAGAACATGTCATTAATTCAGCTTTATTTTATGAGAAATATCGTGTGAAAGTAAAATGATCACTTGAAGACAAATAATTTTAGATTAGAAGCTTCAAATATTGATTTTATGAATTTAGTATTTTTGAAATAATGCATTTTATTTAAGTAACCTATTGTACTGTATAATTTGTAAATAAGTATTTTAAAATAATCAAATATTGATTTATATTAAGTAAAAATATTCTGTTTAATTGTTCAGTTGTGTAAATATACATTTTGTGATGAACTGTATTCGATATAACACTTCAGTAACATCAACTTAGTTTACTTATTTCTCAGGTTTTTTATTTTTAAAAAGTGAACATTTTCCACTGTAATGATTATATTCACTCTACTAAAATTTACTATATTTTTAATCCAACTAATGGAAAATATTTGGAACTGCTTAAATTACTTATATTTAATACATGTTTTTATAATAAAGATAAAAAACTTCATAAATAAATTTAAATTAGAGGGAATACCGTAAAATAATTATATAATGTAGGGAAGTTCATTTTATCTGTCTAAATAAAATTCATTAAATTTTGCATAAGATTAAAACTTATATCTAAAATATCAAAACTATATTGATTCAAAGATACAAAAATGGCTAAGTGAGAAAAAAATGTTCAATATTTTATAACCGTTTTATCTAAAATTCAAAAATTAGTTTACTTTTCTAATTGTAGCAATAAAATATAAATAACAAATAATTATGAAGATGATAAAAAAATTCATCATGATTAAATTGTAATATTCATGAAAATGTATTTAATTTTTTTACCGATAATATTTCCTTCTTATCAACGATATTAACGCATCTAATATGAAATTAAATATTTATTGGCTGAAAAACAGACTAAGCGAGAGAGAATCCCAATAAATAACGAAATCATATATCCTTTGTATCAACTTTATTTTTAACGGAGCTTCAGACTTGATTAGAGATCTAAGCGAACAACAGCTGCTATGGAAGATGATTATACATACTGCGGTAATGTTCGATCAATACCATTAATGGTGCTGCAGGCTTCGCTTGATAAGCTCATTATGAGGGGAACTGAACATTTGCATATCCGTTGAAATGTCAATTTGCGTGGGAAAACTTTTTATTATTCGTATTATCTTGATTATGATGGTGCTGACGCTTGTTCTACCTTCCAGGACAGGGAAATGGGAAGAAAAGTTGTAATGGTAATTTTTCTAGTTATACGACTTCGTCTCTGCCTCGGAAATGTGTTATTCATTATGCTTAAAATGATTAATAGTTCGGGGGTGACAATTTGTTTTATTCCAGATTATTTATTCTCATTTCGCGTACCAGTTTTGGAAATGATGGGACCCCCTCTTTTATTGAGATTTGTTAAATGCGGCATATGAAACAGGAAAGACATTTGCATATATATGTCCCGTGCATTGCGATTCAATGGAATTAAAAATTTTCATCTCCCCTTGATTTTTGTTTCGCGTCATAAATTTATTTAATTGCGTTAATATTTTTCTATTGAAATGAACAATTTCCAAAATTGAATGCATTTTGGAACATATAGATCTAAGTAAATGGGATTTATGGTGTTAATTACGTATAATTAATTTATATTTTTATCATTCCTTTTATAATTTGTAAAGATTTTAATTAAGTTTCCAATAGAAAGTTGAATTAATAATCAATTCGGAATAAATTACTAAAAATTATTTCTCTGACACAGAAATAAATTTATAACACTACCATTTTTTTTTATACAATATAGTTTTCAAACAACAAATGGTGTATTTGTCAAATATATTTCCTATTTATTTTATTAAATGTTATTAAAGTAATTTTAGAGCAGTTAGAAAAAAGTAATATACTAAAAGAAGACAATTTAAAACAAATATTTTAGTATTATGTGAGGGCTGTTCTTATGGAAAATAAAATTTATTTGTCAAATTTTTGTACGAGTAATATTTGCATCAAAAATTATAAATATTTTCGAAATGTAGCTTAAGATTTCTATAATAAAGTAAAAATAATATCAGGAAGAAATGGTCGAAATGAATTGAATATAGATTTTTTAAAGAAAATTAATTGCTTAATAGGTGTAATATTGGAAATCTCTATGCACTATTTCTATTATTTTGACATTTTATGATTGCAGCAAATGATTCCATCTCCTATTAAGTTAGAAAAAGAACTGAAATATTAATCGATTTACAAAATTTTTAGATTTATATTCACAATGACTTGTTTGAAAAATATAATTGTTTAAACTTTGTGAAACGACAACATGTTACAATAATATTATATACCTCCAAACCTTACGCAAAAAGTGATTTTAACCTTTACACTAAAAGTGTCGTTAGAATAATTTTTACAGTTAAATAATTAACGTTTAAATTTTTTGAGAGAATTTTAAATATTTTCACTTAATATTAATCTAAAATATGTATGAATTCAATTATAAAAGTATAAGAAATTTGAGAAATTTATTTAAATTTCTGAGAGCGTCATGCTTTCTTTTCTTTGTTTTAGACAGTAAATCCGACTAAAAAATATTACTTGTATCGGAAATAAATATAACACTTTAATTTAGTAGCTGGAAAGAAATTCTCTGTCTGACTCTTGTTTTTATCGCTAATATTTACCAAGATACAAGAAGAACAGGTGGTTTAAAATATTACTTTAATATAATTTATAAACTGCATTGTTATCCAGCATAATTTTGTTTGTTTTATTTTTGTTATCTGCGCGCTGAGTACAGTATGTCATTGCCAATTTCAATTCCTTTATATTTAGATGGAACTTTACAATTAACATAGATAGCACTGTCTTAGAAATTTCTGTTTATCACACCAATTACTCTAAAAATGTTGAATGATATACTTAATTTCTCTTCAAAAATATTATTTGTACAATATAATTTTAAATGTACCTTTCAAAATTTACAACAATTTTGAACAATATACTGCTCAGATTTCATACATAAACACATGCACATCACTCATTATTGGAAAGTTTAAATGCTGGCTTAGAATTCTAAGATTGAATTGTGACTAGTATTTTACAAACACTTTAAAGATTTGATAATATAAGAGGATGATTTTTCGATTGCAGTGATTCAGAAGGCTTTTAAAAAAATTACCAGAAAGATTGTGTTTTGTTAACATAATTACTCTTCACTCTTTGTGGCTGCAATATCTTCATTAATAGACACAAACTCTATTTTAAATAGCTGAATAGGATTATTTCAAAGCAATGAGCAGCTCAAGTCAGAAAGAAACAACTAAATTATTAAGCACAGCCATTCTGTTAAAAATTGCATTCAAATAACTGATACTTTGAATTGTTTGGCAAATCACCTTAATAAATTCATGAAATTCGTAAGATGTGAAATATATCATGATTGACTATTACTAGTAAATACACTCGAACCTATTTTCTATTGCTACATTTTATTAACTTCAAACTTTGCTGGAATATTTCATAGACACATAAAATTTCTACATTGACTGTTACTGTAATTTGATCTTTAGTTGTTTCAGTGTTAAATTTGAATGACCTATACAAAAACTCCCAGATGTTTCATGTATTTGAAGCTATCATACTTTACAAGTCTAAACAAAAATAAATTTAATTTCATATCCCCCACATAATCTTGAAACTGGGTGTCTTGGGATACTAAATAACAAGTATGAACAGCTCGAGAGTGAAAGGTAACTTGTGCATTCAAATAATTTTTTTTTAATTTTACTATTTCTCTCTGTTTGTCTCCAAGCAAATAAAAAACTATATTACATGAGTTGCCAATTTAAGATAAAACCATTAAAAAGAAGCTCCTACATATAAATTCATCGTCATTTTTAATTATCTAGTTATTACAATATTTCACCACGTGTGAAATTAGTGGAGATAAGTGATGCCATTTTCAAATAATCGCCATACACCACATTTAATTCCAAGCGCAGAATGTGCATATACCATCCGTTAATACATTATTAGAGAAGTTTAATCGAAGCTTCGTTCTACAACTCGGCTTTAGAAATTTTCACCTGCTTGTACTGATTGAGAAGTGGCTACTCCTTTATTCCTTGGCGCATTATTCGATTTACGTTGTGTGTTGCTAAAGATTTTGTCGAGTGCGCCAAGCGGTAGTGGATTCGTTAAGCTTGATTGGAAATCGCCAGGTTTTCCATCCAATAGAAAAATCTCTAAGCGTCTCCTTATCGCTCCTAATTGCAGGCAGGCAGATTGGAAATGCTTATGGCTTGTGGGATGAGATGTCTTTCAGTACAGTTTAAGATTGCTTATGAGATCTATTTCTAGGAATTATAGTCCCGCTTTCTTTACCTGAAAGGGAATTATACTCCCTTTCTCGTTAGATTCATTTATTCATTTGCGATGTATTAATGGCTTGATACATAAATTCCTCACGGCTTCTGAGATTAATTTAAAATAAATTTTTCTTTCATTTTTATGAATTTTAAGTTTTGTAAAACTCTTTAATAGAATAAAATTTCTAAATGCAAATAGTTTACTAAGTTATAAAACATTAAAATAAATTAAATTGGGAATTCTTTCTTTTAAATTCTATTCTAAATTTATATCTTATTATCATACTTATAAAATGCTATTTAATCTCATGCTTATTCCACTCAGTAAGTTTGTTAAAATTACATTACACTTAAATTTCATTATTTTTTGTGCCCTACACTATATATGATATAAAAAATCATAAAATTTATAAGAGTAATCGCTTGTATTCATAATATGATAAATTACTGCCTTTTTTTAATTTTAAATTACGAATTGATATGAAATTATTAATTAGTAATAAAACATAATTCAATTAGCAAAATTTAAATTACGTTTTTCACACATAAGCCAAATCATATATTCATTTATAATTATTTAAGTGTTGATTTTGGCGCAAGTGCATTGCATACGTTTATTATATTTTTTTCTTCCTGCGCTTATTGCACTGCTTTTATAAACATGAAATACGATATAAATATATTGTACATGTTTGCTTGTGGGTCAAAAATATGTAAATGACTTAAAAATTGTAAAATAATATAAAATTTTTAGAATTTACCAGATACTTGGAGTTATCTATATAAAAAATTAAATTCCAAACCGTAAAACAAAAAAACAATAGTACGATTTCAGAGCACAAATTTGATCAGCATGATTTTTGAAAATATTTCATCACAAGGTACTCTAAGAACCAACTAACTAACATTTTTTCCTAAACTGTACCAAAGTTTAAAATTAGTATCATGTATGTAAATACGATTGAATATATCCAAAAGAATTTCTTTGGATTTATGTCAGGTAACTTTAATATCCAAAAGCGCATTGTCCTCTATTAAAATGAAAATCAGATTAACTTCTAAAATGCGCACTCTTACAATTAGGTTTTGGATTTCATTCCAATTTGTCGCCGTCTTTACGGATACTCATCTATAGATGTGCAGGTGTCTGCAACTTTTTAATGAAATTCTTAATTATTTCATTGTGATTCCACCTTGAAATATTGTAATCTTAGCATAAACTTAAAATATATGTTTCTGACCATTAATGAGATCATAAGGCACATAGAGTGTGCTAATCTTCTGAATAGTCATCTGATTGATGGTTAAATTTATACTTGAATTATTTTCAACATATGGTGCGTGCCCCTTTAGAAGGGTGTGCACACAATAAAGGAGGCCACGAGCACAAAAAATATTATTTAAAATATTATAAAATTGTTGAAATGAAAGTTCACATGCACATACAAAATAACACACTTTTCCACATATATTAAACTAAAGCAACCCATTAAATGAGAAATTTCTTAATCAAAACTTATTAAATTAATAACACATTTAATAAATATTAGTGACTTATTTAGGCCAGTCTTACAGAGCACTGTTTTTTGAAAGAAAGTTTAGTATTAGAAATAGTTACTCTCGGTTATTTTTGTATTTTTAGCTGGGATCTATATTTTGTTATTAATGAAACCACCGCAGAAAATCCAGTTTCTCAAAGGTAGGTTGTTGAAAATGGTAACAGAATACTAAATGCCCCCTTTTTAGTACAGAAAACTCATCATCTACTTCAGGCTAAAATTCAAAAGGTGACTTAATCCTTAATTATCTTTTGGTTTCCCTCTGTGTCGTTAAGTGTTTGAAGGATTCTTAATCAACAGTTGAGAGTCCTTCGGGAGTAATATGAAATGAATACCTAACCCACTCGTAACTTATTATCAATTTGTCGTCAGCAAGAAAATATTTATTTAAATTCCTTGCCAGCATGACAAATAATTTTTAATGATTAGAAAAACAATTTTTATATGTTTTTCTTCAGTTTCGTAAGCTTAAACACAATCATCTACATTTACAAGCATACTTAGGTTTTTCTGGTTTAAATTTCTAATCCATAATTCTAATTTTTTACAAAAGCAATAACTAAATCCCTCGTGTCAAATATATATGTCTATATTATTTGATGTTTGAAGTTGAATATTCAAATTATTTAATTTCTCGAATATGTCGACCAAAAAGACCAATTTTATCACAAATAAGCCATCGTGAAAATTCTCTGATAAAGTATGTTTTCCTCTTTTAGAAATATAGAGATTTATTTTCTTAATTCATAAATACTTAGCAAAACCTTCTCACGTGAAAATCTTCTTGCCTTGTAATATCATAGTATTGTTGAATGTATTTCATCTATATCTTTACAAATTGCTGAAAAGATTCTTGATTTCAGGAATCTCATTTTTATATAATTTACTACGGCTATAACCGACCGTAGATATAACCTCATTATTCAGAACCGCACTATTCAGAACTAAACTCATTCTTTGGAAGGCAGATCTTTTCTGTGGATCATGTAATGTATCCGTACGTAATGCGGTGATTTTTGATTTACAAGTACTTGTATACTTTAAAATCTTACAGACACTGGACGAGAGCCATATGCATATTAACTGCATATTCCGATGCAGTTTTTCCTTTCTATGTTTGCCTAGCTCATAAAAACATTTAAGATCGCCATTACTACAAGTACTGTTGGCTTAAGTTATATATATATTTATTTATTTGCTGAAATGTAGATCTTCTATACTACAGAATAAAATCAAACATAGGCAATATAATGTGCCTCTTTATTATTATCTATTGCCTCATCAAGCTGTATTCAAAATAAATAATGATAAAGAAGATACTCTATATTGTCAGCTATATCACCAATTCAACGGGCAACAATATCATTTAACACAGGTATAGACTGCAACTGTTTTGTAAAATTATCTTGAAACATAGTTTCTTAAATTTCAATTGCTGCTGGCAAAATAAGCTCTTCGTCAATAGTGGGAGTATTTTTACATGGAACAATTTTGTGTGAACGTTTGTAAATGACAATTAAAGTTTTTTCTTCAACAAAAAATTTTTTTTTAATATTTTTTTTAAATTTTGTTTTAAATATGATTTTAATTTGAATTCAAGGATTTATCTGTGTTTTTGCACAACCTAACTATGAAATATTTCTAAATGCCATTTTATTTTATTAGGTTTCATGGTATCGGCTGCCAATATTTTGAGCCAATGAAACATAGGGACATTTCTTTTTCTTTTATTTCAGTAGTTGTCCACCCAAACTTTAAGTTTTCTTGAGAATATTTTCTTGATTTTATATCCGGAATCACGGTCGTGCGTTTACTCGTTTGATTAATGGCAGACGTTTACTTAAGCCCACTTAAAATTTATCCATGATTCCGCACAATTTTGCTGTCTTTAATATTTAGTACACTGAACTGTAATTAACACATGAAAACATATTTAACTTATTAATATTCACTACAAATTTGAAAGCGGTAAAAGCATCGACTCGAATGATAATGGATACTGAGGAATTAGAAGCTGGCGTTATCAAACTTCTTCTCCTTAGGACGAAATATTTTCTCACGTCTACGAATACTGGCGACGATGTCCTGTTGAAATCCAAACTTCTCACGAAGCCACCAGAATATCCAGCATGATGGAGACAGGGGTGAATAAAAAACATTGAATTCTTGTTTTGTCATTGCCGAAGATGTCTGTTGTCAAATATCATTAAATTTCAACATTATTGGGGTCAGTTATAAGGTTTAAAATTAAGGTCATTGTAAAGGTTAAGTGCAAAAATACTAAAAATATATAATTCATACGATTTAATTCATGCGAGGAAGGGCCGAGGAAAATAAAGATTAAAAATTGTGCCACAAATACTGAAACGTTTAGAAACGCTGCTATACTGTGTTGTCAATGTATCATGTTCCAGTAACACAGAGGCAGTGGAATATAAATGATTTTGGCATTTAGTTATTTGTACCCATATATATTGGTCCAATATGAATTTGCAGTTAAAATTTAATATTCAAATGCACAGTCTTGTACTAAGTAATTCTCAATTCACAATAACAAATATAATTTTCTCTTATAAACGATCATTCTATTCACAATGATGGTATTTGAATGTTCCACTTTATTAAAAGTTTCAATATTTCAATAATTAAAAGTTTTGTTAAAATCCCACATAACTTATTTAGACAATTTATACACAGAAAACTGTGCTAGTAGAAATTCAATAAAAAAAATTTTCTGCTTGAGTGATAAAATTAAATAACTTAGTCAGATGCATCAGTTCTTTACATGCTTAACTCACTCAAATTATAAAAAAATGAAAAAACTTGAATCATAATTACTAATATCAAGATTTTGACATTCTTACATGTAATAAATCAGCAATATCTGATTCTGCAAAGTGATGCATAAGTTGAGATATTTGGAGTGATATATTATGAGATGCGAGATTTCTGCTGAGTATGAAATGTGCTGAGTGTCTTTACAAAATAAATTGTTAATTAGATAATGATTAAATTTGTTATGTTTACATAATATTTTTAATATCTCTTAAAAATGAATTTTCAGTTTTTTAGTAGTTCAAAAATTAAACTATATTTATATAAAGTAATTTTTTCATAAACGAGTTATGTTGTTTTAATGTAATTAAAATAACAAAAATTGGTCATATTTTAAACTTTTATTCAAATTTAAATTTTGGTAGCTTTTCAGAATTTAAATTAGAAGGAAATATTAGAATTTTAGAGAAAACTGATTCAATAATTTTTGTATTATAAATTTAGAGCAATGAACTTTATACTTTATATTAAAATTCTTTCTTTTTTCAAATTATACAAACAATACGATATCCTAACGTATTGGTTAAAATTATCTCATTAGTATAATTGGAAATTTCATGATATGAAAAGCTGAGTATATTATGGTCTAGCTAATTAGTAAACTCTTATATTTTCATAAAATCATAGAATAAATTACTACGAGTATATTGAAATAATTCCTTAAAAAAGTTATAAGCATCGTAACTACAAGTAAATTAGAATAATATGATTTTACATTTGAATAAGTTATAAAATGTAATGACAATTCCGTCCATATGTCAATGTAATTACATTCAGCTCAGATAGCAAAAATTTTATTTTTAATGAAATGTATAATATGTTTTGTTTTGTATGAATTTTTTGCAATGAATGCAGCTGTTATATAATACAATATTTAAGCATTTCTGACATGAAAGTAATTTCTAGAACTTTAAAGAAAATAATTAAATATTACTGATAACAAGTTTTTTGCTTTATAAAATAAATTTAATATTATTTATACGCAAGAAATTACTGGAAATATTCTGCAACCTATTATTGAAAAGAATGTCTTCATTTATAAAAATCCTATTTTATGTGAAAAGAATTTTGTCAAAAATATAACCACTAAAATAAAAATGTCATGAATTTATTTATTTTTTATAATTAATGATATTTACTTATCAGTAATCAAGATTGTTCTATTTATGAAATTAGCAATAAACTACATTTTATTAGTTGAAAACTATGAATTTCATCATTTTGAAGTAACTCTTGAACTCATAACTTTATGATGTATGCACTTGAGTATTTTATATTTTTCTAAATACTATGAAACTTGTAGACACGGTAAAAAAAAAAAAAAAAAGAATTGCATAACAATCATTTAAATTTTATGTGCTTAAATTTAATTCGACGTTTGATTAAATAAATGTTCAATAAGTTCAGTTTATAACAATCTGCGAAATCTATGCAATTAAAAAAAAGCTGTAACAATAATTAAAAGTCAGAAAAACTTCTGAAAAATGCATAATTATGTATTTATAACTTGTTAACTGTAAAAGTGTATTTTTTATTTTTTTATCATAATAATAATCAATGACAATTATATTATTAAGTTTAAATCTTATATCTATTTATTTCTCTTAAAACACATTTATAAAATGTCTTGCAAAATTGTTTAGATTTTGAATTTTGTGCCTTTTATTTCCATCAAACAATAAAATCTTTAACAACACTATAATAATTCGACTTCATCTTAAATATAATATAACATAATTTTAATGAATTATGTTATTCAAATTTTCCTATCTTCAATATTTCTGCAAAATTGAAATCTACTCATAGTAAAACTTTCTTATAATTAAATTTAGCTCTATTTACATAAATCAAAATAGCATATATCATTTTATACCAAAAGAATATTTGTTTAAATTATATACAAAAATTACATAATCAAATATAAAATCCCTACTTCAAAATATAAGCATAGTTTTCAGAAAAAAATACTCTAGAAAGCAATAGAATCTATTTCTTGTTTTTAAAACTAAAGTTATGAATTCTGTGCCGAGATAATGCAATTAATTTTCTTTTCCATGACTTTAAAGATTATATTTTTATAACTAATTATATTCAGCTTACTGAATATCAATGCATGATTTACATGAGCTTTTCTTTCATACAGAAAACTATCTCATCAGCTTAAAAATGCATTTATTTACTAATGATACTTAAAGACAATAAATATTACATAAGATTCTTTTTCCATATTAATCTACTTTATTGGAGTGACATTTGTATTTATAAAGTAAATTTTTAAAGAATTTATATATTCTCAAAGAAAAGCGATAATATAATACACCTTAAATAAATGAAATTGTAATTAATATTTTCACCTATGTTCTAAATCCTGAATTAAATATGAAATCACTAAAACCTAAAAATGGGTCATAGTTAAGTATATTCTGCATATAAGATAAAATATTTCAGGTATTATAACCGTTATACTTCTATCATTGCAAGTTGCGTGTAGCAAATCATTTAAATCTCTTTAGTAAACATCCGTAAATTCTAGCGTGCAAAAGAGAGCCGCATTGAACTTAACTAATAGAAAGGTCGAGGGTTTCCCATGACACGATGTGATTAAGATATTTTTTAGAAACAAGACGCAAGCTATTCCGTCAGCTGCAACATTCTCAACCGTTTTCCTCAAGGAATTTCTGTTTGCAGAGGACACATTGCTATAGTATATTAAGTTTGTTATCGCTGCAAAGAACGAGCGTGCATTTTTGAAGAGAGAATCATGAGCACGTATTTAACTTAATGATGTTATAGATGACAGAAAATTTAATTCGAGTGATAACACCAAAATTAATTATATAAAAGTGAAAAAATGGGATTCTTCACTTTAATTTCTTAAACATTTCAACACTAAATAAGATATTTATAAACAAAGAACAAAACAGTATTTTCAATTGCAATTTTATCAGAAATGATAAACTTATTGTTGTAAAAACATGAACGTCAAAAATGAATTAATCTTTGCACTATTTTTTTTATTCATTTTTAAATGAATGAAATATGAAGAAATTTAATTGCAAAAGAGGATTATTATAGATTGATGTCAAAAGCACAATAACATTTAATTCATGGATACAAATTAAATATAATGCTTTCGAAGACTGTGTACAAAAAACAAGTCATATTAAATATTTTTAAAACTTTTACATAATAAATGTGAAGCCCGGTGGCTCAGTGGTAGCGTTTCCCGCTCCCAAGCACAGGTTCGAGGCTCGATTCTCGAGCTGGGCAAGGTCGACTCAGCCTTTCATCCCTTCAATGGGTCGATAGACTGAATACCAAGCATGTGTGGGAACAAAACGCTAGGGGTCTCACGTTAGGCTAACCACCTAAATGAGACATATCTTTCGCACCCCAGGGCCCTCGGTCATGGAATCTGTTATTGGCTCTGTAGGCCTAGCTGGACCAAGGCCTACATGGAGTTTAGTTTAGTATAACATAATAAATATGCATTAAATTATTAGTATCCTAATGTTTATGTTATGCATTTTTGATTACAGTGCAATATTGTTATTTGTAATGAAAGAAATACAGTTATATATTCTCTCTAGAGGATACATAGACACAATTTTAAGAAAAGCTCAAATTTATGAATTATAGTCCTTGGTTTTCCATTATTCCATTATTATTCGACAGCTTAAAGTATCACTGAACACACAGGAAGAAAGACAAAAATTTATGTGAAATCAAGTCTTTTTTTTTCTTAAAAACGATGTCTTGTAGAGTCATCAATCAATGACATTCTATAATACCTGCAGATGACGTAGTATATCCTTTCTGGAAGAAATATGTTCCATTTTGCAATTTCAGAAAAACTCTTTTTTGATAAGGAGAAAATATAATACTCTGAAAAATATCACTTTCTTATACGAAATTGGCAATAAAGTTATCAATATCATTCACTCCGTACTTATTATTCTCCCAAATTCTAACTCGAACAATACTTGCAAGGGAAAATTCAATGTCGAACTTTATCGTGTATAAAACAAAAGACATTTATTTTTCTCTCGAGAATAAGAAATCCATATATTTTCTAACAATTTGAAAAATCTGAAAATATAACCTATTACTTTTTTGAAAGCTTAAAGCTGTATAAAGTTATATTTCTTTAAGAATGGAAATGCGGTGATTTCAAAATAACAATTTTTCTTATGTGTGTGTGTGTGTGAATTTATTATGATGTCAAAATATTAGACTTTGAATATCATGCAAAGATCTTGAAATATTAATTTTCTTTTATATTTTCTGAAAAATTGTAATAAAGATTTTAAATTAGTTGAAAAATTGTTTCTATTATTTTTTTGCCGTTAAATCTATATATACACTGTAAATATTGCATTAACTTTGTGATAAAAGTTATCAATTTATATGTAATTGATAAGCATCTATAGGGAACAAAAATGTTTTAAAATTTTTTTAATTATTTAAAAAATCTTTTTGTAAAATATTGAATTGATTTCCCATTCCTTAAAATGTATGTGGTGTATAATGAAGTTTATTATATATAAATTTGTATAATGAAATATTATATTCATTTCTATCATATAATTAAATATTATTGATGTATTTCAATTACATTAAAATGTTGCAATTTCAATTTAAATTATACTACATGGTTTGCACATACTTTTGTAACTATGATTGTTTAAAGTACTTCATTAACATTAGAATAGTTTTTTACAAAAAATGTTCTTCACATGCTAAAATATTTTTAAAGTATTAGAAGCGTAAATAAAGCATAAATTTAAAAGCATTTTATATTTTATAAATTTAGAAAAAATAAGAAATTGTATCTTTTTAATGAAAATCCTGAAAAATACTTTTAATCTAATTAGGGAATTACTTAAAAACATATTTTTGAGGAAAAAAAAAAACATTTTTTTACAGTTAAAAAATTGCAACTAACATTTTTACAAATATATTTTAAAAAAATAATATTTCAGAAAATTTAAATAAGAAAAAGTCCAGCTATTACATGTTTTTCGATATAGTTATTTGCAAAATCAAATAGTACAATAACCTATTTTTATGTGATGCTGCGTATGCGTAAAGTGAACCTATTTTACAAAATATTTATTTCAATTTTTTGTAATGCAAACTGCTGTTTTGTTAAAAAAATACTCTAAGATTATTTAAAATTTATTAAGGAACAAAATAAACTTATGCATGTTTTAATAATAACAATTTATAAATTTTTCTCATGTATTTTTATAATTAAGTATTAATTTATTTTTGCAAAGAAAATACAGATAAGTAGACAAATAAATTTATTTAAAATGCTGATGTAAAAGCATGTTAGATAAGAATGTGCATCGCACGAGTAAACTGATAACTTTACAAATTATAAAGGTGGAGCTGGGGTATTAACAACTGAACTATAAATCTAAATCCGTAATGTTAGTCATGTACATTTTTATGAAAAATCTGGTTTCTAATTAACCAGACAGTGAAGTATATCGCCACCCAACTTGTCTAGCGGTTAGCGAGCTTGACTGCAAATATGGAGGTCCTGAGTTCAAATCCCGGTTCGGGTATAGATGTACTTTCTATCTCTATCTATCCTATCTTTGTCCTTTTTTTGTATTAAAGGGTTGTAAATGGTTGCTTACCCTGTAAACAGGTACCTATGGCATATGTGTACTGAGGAAGTCGGACTACACATCTAAATAAGGTTCAGCTGGAAAAGTATAGCAGCACATCCCTTAATGCCGCCCTCGCTTGCACACGACAATAACAGCAACTGATGTCCATATTAAAATAATATAGTCTTAAATTTTCAAGTAATGCATTTCAACACAAGAAATTATATTTAATGAAAATAACAGATATTTTTTTGTAATTTTGCATTATATTTAATAATATTTTTAAATAAGCGATTGCACATATGTCTTAAACATTTGAAAAATAATTCTGTCTTGAGCTTATATTTTGTTACTTAGTTAAAAGCCTAAAGTCAATGATTTTTCTAATTTGCATGGAGAAAACTGTATTTTTTAAATGTTCATTCAAACATTATATTTGTGTTTGAAAACATGCTAATCGGCAATACTTAAATAATATTCATTTACAAAATCATCTACATATTTATATTCCTGAAATATTCCCTGAATTTAAATTCATGTACTCTCAAATCAAAACGCATGCTTAGGCAAATGATTAAGTTAAAATACTCCCATAATAATGATCTATTACAAGTTACTTTACTACATAAATTCTTCAGATATTATATTTCTCAGACTTCATGTATTTAAAAAAATTAGAAACCCGTGAAGAGGTGTTTTTACTTTAAGTATAATGAAGTTACAACATCCTAAAATAAAGAACAATAATTCATATGTTGTGTGTATGTGTATATATATATATGCAGAAATTCCTCCTGACATACACCACAACGTATACAAAAAGTTTTGTAATACACTGCTGGAAAATCTCTAAAGACGGATCATAAATTGCAATGTAGCATATCATTATGCGAGACATGAAGCCTAGTAGGATAAAATATAGTTACCACACTGTTCAGACATTGGAATAAAGAAAATTTATTGTTCTGGAAAGTACAAAATCTGTAAGACATCTGAAAGAAAAAATGTTCATTTCTGCTGCATACGGAAAAATGGAACAATGCATCTAATAGTCAACAGGCACCTTGAAGAAAGGTATTAGTACGAAATATGCCCACCGTGGAGTGTAATGCAACATTTCGCACGACATATCATACTTTGCACAGCATTATCCAGCAGCTGTTGAGGCAATTTATCCCACTCCTCTGTGAGTGCACGGATGAGGGTGTTCTTGTTTGTCGGAGGATAGTTCCGACCAGCAACATGCCTCCCCAAAAAATACCATACATTTTCAATGGGGTTTAGATCTGGAGAACGTAATGGCCATACGAGACGTTAAATACCCTCGCTGTCTAGACAATCCTGAACAGCGATAGTTCAATTACACGTTGCGTTTTCGTTCATAAAAACAAAATTATCACTGACAGCACCACGGAAAAGACGAACATGAGGAAGTAGAACTTCATTAATGTTTCGTTGGCCCGTCATAGTCTCATTCGCAACAACATGTAGGGGCATGCGGCCATTGATCATGATGCCGGCCCACACCAAGACACTGCATGTTGGATATCAGTCCCTTTCCTGGATATTTTCTGGACGATAAGCAGTACCACTCTCGCGCCAGATCAGTTGGCGTCTACAATCCAATGATATACTAAACCTACACTCATCTGAGAATAGTACGCATGCCCTGTCCTGTTCAGTCCAATTGCGATGTTCACGATACCATTGCAAACGGGCATTACGGTGCTGTCTGGTCAATGGGACACACACAACAGGTGTGTGGGCGAATTGTCCTCCTTCCCTCAAACGTCTGGCAACAGTTTTTCGGGAGATCTGCTTTCCTGAGGCAGCAAGAAACTGATTTGCCACCTGCTAAGTTCTGGTGCGCCAGTTCATTTTTGCTGATATGACAATGTATCTGTCTTCTGCAGGCGTCGTACTTCTAACACGACCTCCCTTGTGCCGCCTACTACACATTCCAGTAATTTTAAATGACTTCCACAGCCATGAAACAATGCTGTGAGCGATGTCGAACTCCATGGCAACATCTGTTATTTTTCACCTTTCTTCAATCTTTCCAATAATTCGGCTACGCATTAAATCATCTAAGTGATTTCGAGAAGGCATGCCAAAAATTTCAAGTTTGTCTATTAAATCTTTCCTGTAAAACTGTGACTTGAACAACAACTGTTCACACACGTAAAAACCTTTAAAACTGTTATTAACACTATCGCGTGATGAACAGATGTGGAAAAAATTTGCATGCACATATTTCTTCTTACTATATCCCGCACTTATTCTATTTTTCCACATTTTGCATCCTTTCTTTTTGTGGTTGTTACGGATGATAGTGTTATCCATTCTTAGCAATTGTCCAGCAGTGTAATTCTTCTATTTCTGTCAAATTTAAAACAACCTGTATATGATCCTTATACAGGTGTCTATGATCCTAATATGTGATCAAAATGCGCTCTTGATTTTGTTAGACCAATTTTTTTAGTTTATTATTTTACGGGCATTATTATAATAAAATGGTATTAAAATATATTTATAACATTTTATAATACAAAAAAAAAAATTCTGTAAAGGAAATTTTAAACGAAATTAAAACATGATGTAAGAGTAAAAATATTTTTATTTATTCCATCTGCTGAAAATTAAATAACAGTATGCTCTTAAATGAATACATTTTAAATCTATTTTGCATCAAAATTTAAAATATAAATTAATTTTTAAATTTAATATTGACGCTCCTAAATTAGGAGATACACATTTCAAAAAATGTGTTGATTCTATTGATTGTTTTTATTCACGTTTTAATTTTCTTTATAAGTAATTAATATTTTTATTTAATATTAAATTATCCCTTTTTAAATATGTAAATTATTTTACTAAAACCAGTTCTTCTCATCTTTATGTATATCATTTGTTTATAGCTTCTGCATATTTATTTTTTAATTTAAAATATTATGTCTTGACATCATCTTGCATTTACTTAAATATAAAGGAGTTAAAAAGAAAATATTACATTTTCCTTGAAAACATTCCTAATTAAAGCCATTTAATAAGTATTGCTAACTGTAATTTCTTCTTGAGAAAATACCATCCATTCTTCACTCCTAGAATGTAGAATTTTATTTACAGACGTGTACATTTCATGATTTTATGGGAAGAAAAATAAGCTACCAAAACCCTTTTCATACTCAACATTTGGAATTAAATCACATGGATTAGAAAATCTGAAAATTGCTACATAATCATCTTCATATCGCTTAAATCTATGCATTACCTTTATTTCTCAGCGGACTCAAGAAAAGAACTATTTTCTACGCAGAATAAAATGGAATCTAATCATTCATTTCACTTTTATTCAGTTAACGATGGGTAATAATTCTCTAACTTCCTCTTTTTTTTTTAAACGTTTCACGAGAACACGATTATTGGCATCATCATTAGCAGTGATAGAGCGAAGAAATGAATGCTCTACTTCTCTTTTCACAAAATTTCATATAACAAAGCGGAAGAAAGCTACTGAAATGATGAAGCGGTAAAATCGATATAACTATAAGACTTTCCGAAATCGATATAAGAGCTGCACTTGATAGAAGGCACTCCTTTCATCCATTGAAGAAATCTATGTACTAAGACAAGGTACATATTGAGCGAGATGTTATTCAGAATTTTCTCATAGCGTTCGATGTTTCTGTCAACAGTCTTCCTAGCAGAAATTTTACGTACGACGATGAAGACGTAATGACCATAAATTTAATTTGCTCTAAAAGTATTGACATTTCAATGTAAGGAGTTATTTCTATTCTCTCTCAGTTTAGCTTATGTTGCCTTAGAATTCAACACTGAGCTCAGACATTCTCTCTTCCTATTTTATAACTTCTATATATATCTCAAAAATCAAATATATATATACATATATATGTATGCATATATATATATACATATATATATATATATATATATATATATATATATATATATATATATATATATATATATATATATATATATATATATATATATATATATATATATATATATATATATATATATACATATACATATCTATCTATCTATCTATCTATATATATATATATATATATATATATATATATATATATATATATATAGATAGATATGTATATGTATATGTATATATATATATATATATATATACATATACATATCTATCTATCTATATATATATATATATATAAGCATTTTTAACTATAAAATATAAAAAATTTCTTTACATTAAAATTGCTTTATTTTAGGATATATATATGTATATATATACACTAAATAATATTAAAATATGCTAAATAATTCTATAGAAAAAAATATAATTTAAGAAAAATATCTTTTTGTACTTTTTGTACTTTAAATGATGCAGAAGTTATTAAAAGATGATTTTTGCTTTTCTTAAAATGTATATGATATTTTAGCTTAAAAAAAGTTTTATGATAATGGATGTGAAAATAAAAAATTGTGTTTTAATGTATTCATTTTTTTAAATTTTAATTTCATTTTTATGCTTTATTTTTTATATTTGTATTCTGTATTTTCCAAAAATTAGTATTACCTTTTAAACCAATTCATTTTTGGAAACATTAATATTTCTGAAAATCTGAACTCTTAAAAAATTTTGAGTTTCGAAATTAATAGGAATTTTTTTAATCTAAAAGGATTTTTGGTACACATTAATATTTATTAATATAAGATAATTAACGCTTGGTGTGTTGGTGTGTTGTAAATCATAATATTCTTATTACATTGACAAAAATATGTGAATTTTTTTTTCTTTATATATATATATATATATATATATATATATATATATATATATATATATATATATATATATATATATATATATATATATATATATATATATATATATATATAAATAATATTATGAACATCCTAGATGTGGGTCTTTTAGTTACAGCTGTGTCTTTTATTTTCTTTAAACTATGGAAATATATAATCCATGATGATATTCAAACGCTTAGTGAAATAAAGAGAGTTGAGTAGCTAGCAAAAACGTTGGACTGTGAATTATTTATATTTGCTATAACTGAACAGCGAAGTGTAAAATGTGTTTAAATTTTATGTATAGTTTCTTCGATTTATATTTTTAATATTTTTTCGTTTAATTAAATTATTTTGTACAAATTTTTTATTAATGATTCAATATTTAATTTTCTTTCATATGTTCTTTAGAGTAATATATACATAATTCAGCAAATTTTTAAAGCACATGATAAACAATATGTTTTATTTTTGTATGTTTTGTGTAAATAGTTCTAAATTTTATGTAATAAAATGTTCCTTATATTTTTGCTGACAATGAATTTCTAAAGACGTTATTTTTACATTATAATATTAAATACTTTGACATAAAAAATATTTTTCTTAGATACATAACCAAATTAATAATGTATTATGAATTATTTAGTTGGGCAAAAATTTAAATTTCTTCTATTACAAAAGTAACACTTAATTTCACTCTATAAATTTCTTTTTTGTTAAGATTTCAGTGGAAAATTCCTCCTTTGAATGAATCCACAATGGCTTAAATACATTACAACTTATTACATGGTATTTAAAAATGTATTACACTTTGTTTGATGCAGGACTATACCTATGACATTCTACTTCAAAGACTATAATTCTATCTGTATCTAGGACCAATATTATTAATTAAATTAATTATCACTAATCCTAGGATCATGATTATTTAAGTAATTAATGTTAAATACAGATTCAAACTTCATATTTATTAAAACAAATATTTATATACGTACATTTAGAAGTTTATAACGCATTCTCTTTTTCTGTATTTTTTAAATATTCTTTGAATTGAATAATTTAGTTACCATTGAACACACTTTGTATTCTCATTTTTCTTAAAGATGGTAATTTCTAAAAATCACTAGACAATTGTTTGAAGAAAACAATTATTTCTCATTTCAAAATACATATTTATTAAATATTTTAAATTATGAAATAATTCTACTTTTATCTCCTTTTACTGACATAAGTAATTTTCATGGATAAATGCACTTTGGACGAAAAAGTAATAAATCCTCATCAATTTAACACCTATCGTGGACGAATGTTTAGAAAAGAAATCGAAAATCGAATGAAAACGTCCAAAACACATTCAATGAAACGATCCCCTATCCTCTTGCATTGTACTCCATTTCCACAATTGGTACACAAACTGTGCAGCACAAAGAAAAAGATTTCGCCAAAAATACCCATTCAAAAGAAAAAGAGCTAGTAAAGTTATTTACTTTGTCACGTGCCACCTAGAACGTATAAAGGAGGGGCCCTTCTTTTCCCAGAAAGCTGTCAGAAGAGATAAAAGTTAATCTCTCGCCAGATTCCTGCAGAGTGGGACCACAGTTAAACAGGAGGACGCGATGGCTTTGTGTCCCACCGAACTCATTAAGAGGACAACTTAGACCTTTTATGGCATATTCAGCTTTCATTCGTTTTCGTCTGCACAGAATAACTTAGTGTGGGGTCTAGACGGTAATTAAAGCATAGGCGCATTTCTGAAGTTTTTCTTCTTTGTGGTGTCCAAAAGAATTTTTTCAAGATGATCGTAAAAAGAAATTGAAATATTTTGTGATAATGAGAAGATTTTCTTGGGAATGTACTTTAATTTAAATTCTGTTCTTAACTTTTAGATATTTAAATTGAAAAGCTTATGCAACTAATGATGGAAATATCAGGCATATGTACACTTAAATTATTTATCATTTGTAGTTATTGATAATGTTAAGAGAACATCATTTTTTAATATGAAATACATTTAAAAACTTTATTATTTACTTATGAAATGCAATAATTACGAAAATATAAAACATTTTAATAAATGGATATTTTTTTAATATTTTTGGGGAAACATTTAAAATAGCCTTTATTTTATTTTCAGGACTCTAAGTGAATATTAGTTTTAAAAATTAGGTCATTTGTTATAATAATATTTATTAAATGTGTTAGGTGTTTTTAATTAATCATGGTCAGTTAAATGTGTTAGGGTTATTTTTATTTAATGAATTTTTCATATAAAATAGTTCTTAAGTGAATGGTTATACTTTAATACCTTCAATATTTTTAGTGATCTCTATGAATTCTGTAGTAATAATAACATTATATCATTATTTTAAAGAAGGATTTAAATTTTCCATATCATATGATCAAATAACTGTTATCTTTAATTTATTGATATCTTTATTAAAATGAATGATAAATTATTCAGTTATTTGTCAGACTCAATTTTAAAAATGCATTTGGATTTCATTTAAAGTTTAAATTATCATTTTACTTCCTAAAAAATAAAAATGCACTTCATTTCAACATTTTATGTAAAAGGAAAATAATAAAAGCTACTTTAAGAATGACATTCATTACCTAATCAATCTATTACTCATAATGTCATCAATTAATAGTTAATTACTGGATTATCTTGATTTGTATTTCGTTATGTCTGATTTTACTAATATTAAAATTATTTTAATTTTTTGAAATTAATTTTACATTCGGTATAATATATTGAACTATTTTTATCATTAGGGTACTAATTTTTTTTTATTTTAAATTACATTTTAATTTTTAAAGCATTAAATAATTTTGTAAATTAAAGTAAATCAAAACACAATTCATTCATAAATTTCACAAAATTAATTATTTGCAAGAAACAGAAAACACTAATTGCTAAAATGTATTAGTTCATACAACAAGCTTTAATCCTAAATTCCAGGTTTTATTGGATATAATAATAAGCTGCTGACATTGTGTTAGATTGGACTCCATCCGTTCCAAGCAGACAGAGCCCAATTGCTTTATGCTGCTGGGCGATAAGTGATTCACAGTTAATTGCATGTCTATTCAGCATTTCAGTAATTCATCCTTCCTTTTCAAAGGAATCAATTTATATGAAAAATACGATGTAAGATTTTATTGTTATATATAATTTTCAATTTAAGCATTCATTTAATTCCAAATAAATGAGGTTATGGAAAACGAAAATTCTGATTTAAATGTAAGTTCAAAACATTAATGTGAAAGGATAAGTTAAAGGATGGAAGAAATATAAGCATTCATGCATGTGAATCATTAAAATCCAAAATCGCATTTAGAATGCAATATTTTAATTTTAAAGAAATACGAAATTTTTCAAATAGTTTATTTTATAAAATATTTACTCTTTAACAATTAATGCTCAAATCAATATATTCCTTTTAATATATTATATATGTAATAAAAGGATTTTAATTGCTTAATAACATGAAGTTGTAAATATACATACACTTAAATTAATTGAGCTAAGCAAAATATGATTTTCTCGTTTCAGTTCAGTATATATTGTTCTTACAGAATTAAATTCAATTATTTTGTGTAGTTAATTGAAATAATTCCTTAGATAGTTAATCGTATTAGTTTTAAGCTCCTTTGAACATTTAGATTTTCAAGTTAAAGTTTTTATAAAAACTATTAATTTGTAATCTAAATAAATTTTTTTCAATGTATTTTATATATACTTTTTTATGTAGAAGCGAATAAATTAAAAAACCAATTTAAAACAAAATGTAATAGATTAATTACATTATATTCTAAAGTTAATATTTTCTATTATTATAATTTTTTATAGGATTATTTTTCGTGCATTTAATACATTTCGGATCACACACACAAACATGCACGCACACGCACACAGATATATATATATATATATATATATATATATATATATATATATATATATATATATATATATATATATATATATATATATATATATATATATATATATATATATATATATATATATATATATATATATATATATACATACATATATATATATATACATATATATATATATACACACACACACACACACACACACACACACATATATATATATATATATATATATATATATATATATATATATAATCACTTTGATTGTCATCTAATATAAAATTTTCAAGTAAGAGGAAAAATTAGTTAACACACTGAGATGTTTATTTTCATTTAGTTTTAATGTAATTTCTTTCAATATTTACAAATGTATTAAGTCATTAAATTTCCTGCTTCATAAGGAATAGGAAATAGCAAAGTGATGCATTGGAAAAAAAACGTCTTAGTGAAGATAACTACAATAATTAAATAATCTTTAAATTTAGGAACTTGAGAGCTGTAAAATCAATTCTTAGAGCAACACTTTTTGGCATATACAACAATTTTTTGTATACGTATGTATGTATCTCTATATATATGCATACATATATTTTTTTTATTCGGGAAATCAAAAATATCTCCCAGTGCACCAAGAAATACTACACAGGGCCCGAAGGTACAGGAATATACTACATAACAAATCCAAATAAATCATGAGATGAAAATAATAATAATAATAAAGGCAGAAAGAAATGAAAGCAGAAAGAAAAAAAAGATATAAAAATAAAAAGGATTTAGATAACATCATGGATAAATGTTTTAAAAAATTCAAAATTCTCTTTCTTTACTAGGTCCACCAAAATCGGTGGCCACCTGTTATTTAAGTCTTTACAAAGCTCGTTTCTTTCTTCTGAAAAACATGTGTATTAAAGAAGAATGGGAGAAGGGTTGTCACTCCCAGAGTTGCACATGCACACCTCTCTGTTTTTAATATGGAAACGGTGGAGATAGCTATTGAATTTCCCATGTCCTGTGAGGAATCACTTTTTTTTAAAGTCGGTGTAGAACCAGTAGTTCTTAATTCTTATAGCAACTGATTGGAAAAATGGTTTTGTCCACTTACAATTAGGAGAGGACACAAAACCTGAGTTCCATTCTGTAATTATCTTTTTTTGGTAGTGGTTTTGAAAAAAGACTTGGGTAAGCTGGTATCCAGTTTATTTGGAAGTGAAAGGGAAGATTTGGCCTGGAAATCTGCTCTTTCATTTCCATACACATCACTATGACCCTTGACATGGGAGAAAGTGAAGGAGATATTTTTGATATCACCCATGTTTACTGAAGTCTGGACATCAACAATAAGATTTTCGAAACTAGTTATATCTTGTAGAGCCAGTAGGGATGACATCGAGTCACTGCAAATTTAAAATGTTTGATAAGGCTTGCTTATGGCATCTTTAACAGCAAGAGTAATGCAGAATAGCTCCCCTTGGAAAATAGAACTGTAATCACTAATGTGGTATACTTGATGACTCAGTTCAAACCCATTCTGAAAGCATACGTATGAAATACCAAATTTTTCGTTAACTTTACTCCCATCTGTAAAGTAAATTAGATCACAGTCTTCTTCCCTAACACTATCAAATGCAGAAAGTCGAGCAGGAGATCTTGTAGAATGATGAGGTAGGGAAGAAAAGTTCAAATCAACATCAAGATGGTTAGAAAAAGAGTCTTGAGCATAACGATAAGCATCATTAACTCTCAACATCAAGAGGTGGAAGGCCAGAGAGAATGAAGAGTGCATCATAACTGATTGTTCTATATCCTCTAACAATCCTCAAAAGCAGTTTTCTTTGTATATTCCTGATAAGTTTTCGGTTTATTTTTTTTTCTCAAACTATCTCCCAAAATTTACGATACATAAAGAATAACGGGAACAATGCCATGTTTATAAATCAATTTTGAAACTTCGAATTTAATACTGTAACTGTTATTGCAAATTCTATACAATGCATTTGTAAGAATATTAATCTTGGCTAAAATGTATTTCACCTTCAAATGAAGTTTACTGTCTACAAAAACACCAAGATATTTAATTTTATCCACAACTTCCAGAAAATTACTATCCCTAGCAAGATTGATTGTGGCATCAATGTTAGCCTTTTTGTGAATCATCATTACTTTGCACTTCATATGATTGAATTCCATCTTGCAATGTTGTGCCCAATTATGAATAAAATCAAGAATATCTTGAGCGGTACTGCATAAATCGGGAAAATTTTTGTTTTGACTATTACGAGTAAGTCATCTGCGAAATCAATTTTCCAGCACTTAAATGCATTCAATTTTTTAGTAAATCATTCAAAATTTAGGATCCAAAGGAATGGTCTTGAAACATAGCCTTGTGCACATCCTTTTTGGATGTTTAGTACTTTCGACTTATTAGCAAGAGTGAGAACAGCCGTTCTGTTGTTCAAGAAACTGCGGCAGAGATTGAGAATATTTGAAGGAGTATAAGCCTCCTTCATTAAGAAAATAGTAAGGGGCCACCACGCGTTATCAAACACTCCTTTTATGTCCAATGAAAGAAGAATAGTGAACAGAACGTTTTCCCTTCCTTTATAATATGAACAAGTCGCAATAGTGCATCCTCAGTAGATTTCTGTGGTGTGAATCCATATTGGTCTTTACTAGTATAATTACGATTGTTAAGATGCCATCTTAGTCTGTTTGTAAGAAGCTTTTCGAGGCATTTTCTAATGCAAGGCAATAAGCTAATACACCTAATATTCTTATGGTGATGTCACTTAGAGTTCAAACTCTTTGGAATTAACACAACTTTAGCAGTTTTCTAAAGAGCAAGGGAGAGAGAAAATTTTAAGCATAAATTGAATACACCAGTAAGAACAGAAGGAGAACACTGATGAAAGTATTTAATCATTTCATTAGAAAGGGAATCCAGGACAGGAGATTTTCCAGTGGCCAAACCGTGAATAACAGCATTAACCTCATTGACTGCAAAAGGTGCATTATCTTCTACAGAGTAGGCCTTGTTAGATTGTTCTCGAATATTTTGATAAAAGGAATTATCGTTAGAAGGATTGTCATCTGGGAATGAAAAATTTGAGATAGCACTTAGAGAATCTTCAAAAGAAGAGATGTAAAGTGACCTGAGGTGGTTTCAATGCCAGCAATCTCGACACTTTTACTAAAGTTTCCTTCATGCCTTTATAAAACTTCTTCCATACATTTGTAAGGGTAACATCAGAAAGAAAGTCCTTCCAGGAATTTAATTTTGCGTTATTAATTAAGTTCTTATACACTTCATTAACATGGAGGTAATTGGTTTTAAAAATTTCCTTGACAATCGAGTTTTTGGTTTTTTGAAAGCGACGTCTTGAAGCATTTAACTTTTTACGGATGCATGCTATTTCAGAAGTCCACCAAGGAACATTTCTTTTATCATAATGCTTGAAAGGAATAGCTATCCTTCCTGCAGAAGTAATGACAGTTTGAAGCTCAAAAATTAGACTTTCTAAGCCAATATGGTCATTACAAGTAGAAAGCTGATCCTCTAAACTACAATTATTGATAGCCTCATTATATTTAGTCTGAAAAAGAAACCAATTTGCTCTTCTATAGTCAAATATTTGAGGCCTGTTTTGGGATAAAGAGTTCGTAGTATTATAAACCAAGGCAGTTTCAAATCAAATCATCCTATGGTCAGAAAGCGAGTCGTAGTCAGGAATAGACCAATTGATGACATCTTGCAATAAACTTTCCCCAACAACAGCAATATCAACGTAGCTAGAATCTTGAGTTATGCAGAAGGTAGAACCGAAATCCTCATTAACTATAAAGAGTTGTTTGGTATTTAAGAAATCACTTAGCTTATCTCCTCTAGCATCAGAATAAGAACTAAACCAAGCATTACCTTAGAATCCAACTCCCAAATAAGTCGAGAAGAATTAATATTTGATATGAAAGAATAAATCTTTTGTAAATGAGCATCTATATTTCTACCCGGCTCAAAGTAGTAAGAAAGCAGAATAAAATCAAGGTCATTTACAGTGATTTCAACGGAGATCATGTTATAATCAGAGTAATTATGATAAACAAAGGTAGAAATATTATTCCAGCGAATGATGATCGTTCATTTTATGACATCTGATTGGGAATCAAAGAATACTTTGTAATGGCTAGGAAACCTTGGAAGGCTCCCTTTGTAACAGTGAGGTTCTTGAATCAACGCAACATCGGTATTATCAGTTTCCATATTGAGAATGAGTTGCTACATAGCATTTTTAAACTTGTGTAGATTTAATTGGACGAAACGTAAAAGAGAACAATAACTATTATTCATAATCAATACGAGAGATGATTATTTTTTCATGAAAATTTCACTTGAGCAGCAACTATCATAAGGTTTATGATAAATATTAACTATTTTGAAGGATTTTTAGTTTTATTATTAAATCTAGCACAATTGACACAAACTTGATGATTTCTATTAGAGCACTCTGAGCTTTTATGATTACCTGAGCAGGTAAAACAAGTTAGGTTGTTTTTACAATCAGCAGCCTTATGATTATAACCCAAACATTTGAATCATCTATGTATAATAAAGAAATCATCAACTTCACACACAGACCAGTCAAGCTTGAGAGATCCTATCCTTAAAATCTGTTCACGGATATTAGGTGGAACACTAATAATAATGTCTTGAGTCCCCAAATTTCTTTAGCGTAAAACAAATTTTAAACTCTGAAATTTCTTCCTCGGATACTGAAATATCAAAATTTTGCTCAAATAAGACCTTGATAAGTTCATCATTATGTAGTGAGCAAGGAACATGTTTAATAATAACGACAGCATATTTTCGTTTAGCAAGAGTTGATGAAAGAGAGGTGCAATTTTCAGCCAGAATATCACGAATTTTTTCCTGTCATCATCAGACACACATTCTACAAACAGTTTATCATTTGGAAGACTTCTTACATTTTTGATACCAATTTTATTGCTTCTTTGATTGACTTGCGTTTTTAAGATGTTTTTAATATCACCAGCTTTAAGGGTTCTTTGTTCATTCGCACAGATAATAAGACTGCATTCTTTCATCACTCATTTGTTTTTGAAAAGTGTCTGTAGATGGCGTCACTGCACTCGCGTACGATTTCTTCTCGTGTATTTTCATTAATACATTTTCATAAGCTATACGCGCTGTACATTTTTAAATTTATCAAAATTTGAGTAAATAAGACAACGTAACTCACTCAAAGCATTCGTTGCATCTTCCTTTATCTGTTGATTCATGTTTGATCTGGAATTAAACGCATTTTCAGCGGTTTTTAACTTATATTCGCAGGAAGGATAAAATTCGTCATCAACACCAATGGTGTCCATGTTGCCGCTCCATACATATATTTTTTGTACTTAGTAATTTATTTATCAAGTATTAAATATTCAACTAAACAGAATATAAATAATTTTTTAATTGGTTTAAATTTATTTAATGTTATCTCACTTCATTGAATTTATGTATATTTATTTGCAATTTTGCTTTTCTATCTCAGTTACTTACCAATTTATAAGTGTTTTATGAAAAAAAATGTTTTACTTATAACTTTTGAAATATTTTTTATCACTAAATTTAAGATTTGATACTATTAACGACAACAAACGACTATTGTGAACTTTTTTCTTAAAAAAGCTCCTTAAAACATCATATTTAATTAGCACAAAATTATTAAGTAAAGTTCATCAACAGTAAAATTGCATGTTTATAAAATGAATAGTTTTAAAGAAAATACCTATAGCATGTTTAGAATGTTGGGAAAATATTGGCATTCGGGACTTTTTATTCTTTGATCATTTTGAGAAACACGAAACTTAAGAATGGATGCTTGATCTATCACCTTCCATTTAATCAGACATCATAATGTCACAGCTTTAGTTGGTACCCCTACAGTTAGCAGATATATCGTTCGGATTCTGGAAGGGGCTTTATTTTAGAGCAGTTAACACCCGACTATCTATCTCTACAAATCTTCAATTTAGTGGACGCTTTGAGTGCGATTAAGAAAGCTATATCTGGACAGTACTGGAGTGGCAGTGAAACGTTGCTATCTTTCTAGTTCTTCTCTCTTTCATCGATTGAAGGTTTAATCGGAGCTCACAGCCACATTGTGGATCTTTGTGTCGCTTATAGTGCGGAGCGTGTTAACCTATTCAGGTCAGTTCTCCTTTACAGTTTCCTTCTCTGCTAGTTGCAATTTTGAAACCAAATAAATTTGAAATTGTGGATATTGATTGTGAGATAAGTTGTTATCACCAATAGGCTAACGAATGATGGAAGTACAGTTTCTAAAATAAACCCTAATAATTTGTGTGAACACATGAATTTAATAATTTACAGCAACAATAATCTTTAATGAAAATTTGATTAACATTTAATAATCAATGAAGTGAATAACCAGTGAATTAATATTTATCCTAAATTCTTTCTTAGCAATAATTGAGAATGAAAAGTAAAAAATAGTGGTATCTCTACAGTTTAAATTTATACAATCTCCGCTAACATTCATTTGCAATATGCAAAGCACTATTTTTAATGTAAAATATTTTATTAGTTTATATTGGTAATTAAAATATTTTAATAATCGTATGATATAAACAGTATGTCGATTTCATTAGTTATTGACTTATTTTTTAAACAACGTCTAATATACTTTTGTCCGTAATAAAAGCTATAATTTTAATTGCTTGTAACAAAATATAAACTTAATAAATTTTTGGTACTTCAAATTAAATACTTAAGAATTGAAATTATTTTATAATAACTTCCCATTTTATTAAATTCCGGAACACATAGAATAAACTTATTCCCATAAAATATTGTTCATACTTCATATTCATAATATGCTGGAAAAAATAACTGTATCAATAATAATATCTTTGCTTTTATTCTAAACAGGAAATAATTGATAAATATTAATCGCTTTTGACAATAGTTGGTTCAGCTTTTGTAAGTCCTTAGAAAAATTATTTGTTTTGATTTTCAGTGCTTGAATTATTCCATTAAGTTTTTATAGCACGACTCTAAAGTTATATTTTTCCTTTTGATGACATTTGTATTCGATTCTGTTAAATTTATATTATATTTCTGAGCTTTTAATATACATTTATCCAAACTCAGTGGTTAAGGTTAAATTGCACTTAAACAAAAATATAATGAAATATATTATAATTATTACACCAATAGGACAGCACCAAAATTATTACACCAAAAGACAGATAATAACACCAATGTGTGAGAAATAAATGTGATGTTTGTAATATTATAAGCACCTTATTTTTAAATATTAAAGTTACTGTGAGAACAATTTTTCTCTGCAGATCCGTGTGAAGGAGTGGAGTGCCCTGCTTCCCAAGTGTGCCAACTGGACGAGCATAGGAATCCCATCTGCAGATGTAATGCAATTTGCAGTCCAGAACTCAGACCTGTCTGTGGCTCCGACGGTAAAACTTACACAAATGAATGCACTCTAAGAGTTGAGGCATGCAAATCTCGTAAAAGCATTCGCATCATTTACACCGGTGAATGCAGTGCAGGTAAATAATATTTTATATTTCAACATGCAGGTATCTATTTTGAATTTTTAATACAATGCTTTTCTTTTAAGTCAAATTGTGAAATTTTATAAGCGTATGCATACAGCATTAATTATATAAACTAGATATACACATTCCACCTTACTTTCAGAACGTAAAGCATTACTCATGATGTAGCTCACAGACAAAAGAAATAACAATGATGAAAATTTTAAATAACTTGATTATTAAAGAAAATAAAAGTTAATTAATATATTTTGTTTCATTAAAAATACGTCATCTACCTAAGAACAGTTAAGTGAAATAGTGTTAAATTCTACAATATATTATTTTTATTTGTATGCATACATTTAAACCAAATATAAAAGGAAATTGTGAAATATAATTAAGTAAAATTATATATTCAATGAAATAAATTTAACGTTAACAAAATGCAGAAAATAATGACACACACGTGAAGAAATCTTCAAATTCATTGTCAAAAACTTTTTATTAATTTTAACTGGTTTAAGTACAATTTTTTCAGAAACCAGTAGCCTGAAAGTAGAAAAAAGAAAAAAAAACATTACGACACGTTAATGTGAAAGATTGATTCATTTTTTTTTTATCAAAGCTAGAATATTGTTACTTTTGTAAATTCATCATAAACATTAAGTATTATTAAAATAATAATAATAAGATTATATTTTAGCTAAATTTTAACACAAATTAGTTTTATATATAAATAAAGATAGATATAAAGTGAAATTAGTGATTTAGATAAAGTGAAATAAATAAAGTGATTTAGATATAAATTGAAATTACGTAGGTAGATAAATACAATATAACTACATAAGAAAATATAATTTATTAAATAGGAGACAAAATGAATGATTAACATATTGACACCATATGCAATTGATTTCAATAATCGATTTATAATTTGCTTTTTATAGTGCGATTTATATTTGTGATTTACAATTTAAATTTCATCTGTCATTTGAGAAAAAAAATTCTGAAACACAGATATAAAATTTCTTCCATGATTTCTATATGGTGCTTTGAAATTAAATAAATTTAGGTTAAAGATTAATATTTTCCCTTTTCATTTGATTCTTAATATTTTAAATGTAAACCTTTTATTCAAGAAACTGTTCTCACAAGACTGAATCTTGTATAGAAATATTTGGTTTCCTTTCTAATCAATAGCGAATGATGAATGGTGTTTTTCTACCATACTTGCGTGCTCATTTATTGGAGTGGAAGCCCATCTAATTTTTCTTGCATTACGAGACTACCCTTAAGTGTCTATTAAATATATTCAGTGCTTTCATGTTGGCCATCACAAAAAAGTCAATAGGAGATTCACACTCATTATTTTATAGTCTTATAATGGTCTTAAATAGATATGTGAACAATTGACGAATATTTTTCTATTGTATTAATTGAAGCAGTAAAAAATTCGTATCATTGAAATCCAAACATCAGTAAAGATCCTTACAAAGCAATGACAATCGCTACAAGTTTATATTATCCAGATAAACCGAACTGTTTTCATGCTTAAGCATATGAATCTTTTTCTGTGCACACGTACTAGAATATTTTATTTCCAAGGTCTGTAAAGTGTATAATTTTTTATACTGTATGGCTTACTTATATTTTAAAAATTTACTATATAAGTTTATTATTTAAATATTTCAGAATGCTGTGGAACCGTAGTATTTAGGGCTCAGTCTTCCATCCAGTATGGTGATGTTCAAATCCCAATGCCATCAAAGACCACTGATATACATATTCGTAAAATTTGTGAAATCGAAAGTCCTGTGGTCAATCGATGAGCAGTTACCATGGGTGTTATGGTCTGGAGAAAATTTCTTCCTCCAGATCATTGTCAAAATTGAAGGTGTAAATCCTCTGGTGGCGCCATCTATCGTAGGAGACGTAGAGCAAAGTCATACTTTACCCTTCGTGACGATCTGGTTAAATTAAAGTCACACCCTACTGACTTAAATATGCATAGCCGTCAGCAGAACAAGCTTGTTTGTCCAAATTTCTTAAATAACAACAACAAAAATTCGATATATCTGCTGATTATCAGTCATTTATGTTGATACTTTGCTTGGTATTACATAATTGCAATAGACCAGTGAGGGAGTCGTCCTGACTCTGGGAGCCATCATGACTTTCGGAGTTCCACTTTATAAATTTGCCGCACTGGGAGTCACTGAGTTGAGAATCTCCATATGCATATATCAAAAATTATTGATATTGTGATAAGAAAGAAATACCTGCTAACCAATTGGTACAATACAGGGCTCTCCTCTACAATGTAGTATCTGGTATAAAACTGCTATCAATTATGAAAGTTGTATTGCGGATAAAGGTTTAAATAGATTTCTATTTGCAGGGCAAAAGATAGAAAAATGTGTTATGTAAAAAATGAAATATATATATATATATATATATATATATATATATATATATATATATATATATATATATATATATAAATCTTCATAAAATTCTTGAAGAAGTTATCTAGTGGGAGTACTGATTAACTATTATATTTAAATACTTAAAATTTTTGATTGAGAAATCGAGTTTTCATACATTTGATTAAATAAATAAATTTATTATAATAACAAATAATAATAAATGCGTATATAGTTGAAGATGTTGTTGATTTCTTAAACCTAATGGCACTTCAATAAAGGAAAAGGTACTTATTATTAAAAAAAATGTAACTATTTAATTGTGCGTTAGAAAAACTAAAATTAACATAACTAAATGTTGGCTAAATAAATTAAAAGAAATATATACATACTGCAATAATCCCTATGCATTATAATTAATAAATATTTTTTCAAATAAATATTGATAAAAACTTAGGCTTATATGTCATCGGAGCATCTATATATTTTTAAACGTGTGTTTTGTGAAAGGATAGAATGAAATACGGCATCTTCTCCGAGTATCAGTGTCTACAATGTTTTAATTGCAACAAACATTTTTTCTATATTAGATATCACAAACTTCATTTTAAATCCTCGATTGAAATGTTAAGTAATTTTCAGATTTGTGTCTCCATAGTATTTGAGAATTATTTATGTTTTGCTGAGATGCTTTATGAATGTATCGTACTCATTTAAGCTTTTAAAACTGTTCATTGTTGAATGTTACATTGATGAGTTGCTTTTATGTGCCAAATATGATTCATATATGTCTTAATATACATTTTTGGTTCTTTGACAGGTGCCAACCCTTGTGAAAGTTTAGATTGTGGTCCCAATCAAGAATGTGATATTGACCGCTACGGCATTGCTACTTGTCAGTGTCCCCCGACTTGCGAACCGGTTATGAGACCAGTGTGTGGCTCAGATGGGCATACATATCATAATGATTGTGACCTGCATCGCCAATCGTGTCTTATAAAGCGAGACGTAACACTAGCTTATCGTGGCGAATGTGGTATGCTTATTTTGAAATACTAAATCTACTTTCAAAAAATAAATAATATATAATATCTACTTAAATAATAGCATACATTGGAATATTGGACTAATTATATTTTAAATAATGCTTAGATCATTTTGAAATAAAAACGTTATTGAAATAGATTTTAATTGCAATTAGGTCTCAAATATTTATTATCTATTTTTATATTTTTTAACGGGTAAAATGTATGCATATTTTGCAATTTTATAGATTATTGTGTTAATATTAATTACGTTATAAAACATTTCATTTTATTTATAAATACTGCATTTATATGAAGAATTAAGTTTCACACAATGATACATTTTATTTGAGACTTCTTTTGTTTACTTTTGCATATAAATCATAAATTTACTGTATGACTTATATGCAAAAGTAAACAGTATAATTTTAAGTTCAAATTCTTGTTTGAAATACGAAGACAGTGTTTAATTTCAAAATATCTGTTATATGTGCCATGAAAATGGCTTCATATTACTTATAATGATTATCAGATATGCGTTCACAATTAATTCGTTCTATACCATTTTTGTTTTTTAGTAGACTTAGATTTATACAATGAAGCGTTTGCAAAATAGAGCGCATTATTCGCATGATTTGGTCTTTACTGGTATAACTGGTATTAAACGTGAAAGAGACAGTTATAAGTTTATATAATATTAGTTATTTCAATGAGTTATCTTTAAATATTTTTCAGCAACCTGTATTAAAAATTTTGGAAGTATAAGAAAATTTATAATAAAATTTAATTTTTCCCACTGTAAATTTTGTTTTATTTATACGAGAGAGAGAGAGAGAGAGAATTATGCAAAACAAGATTTTTACTTCCTTATTCAAATTTTTGTCACAGATGATATATAACCCAAGATGCCAAATTCTGAGTTTGGTAATTTTTTTGATGGATTTCCCAATGCATCTGGCAATTTAGTTCTTATTAAGTCCCAAATATAGAATCAATAAGAATTATGCAAAAAATAATTCTATTTTGGTAACCTTAATATCATCGAACCCGTCATAATGCATCGTCTTGTCAACTTTTCATTTCATTGCCAAAAAAATTTTCTATTCACCCTTCTGGATTATACGGAATCTGCAAAACATTTGTGGCTTTTTCTATTTGGGTATTTATATCACGTCACAAATAAGGGATTACGGAATAATCTGAGATACATTTCAACACAATGGATGAATCAGTGAATGAATCGAATCAGGAGTTTCTTGGGACAAATTATTCCATCAGTTTACGCGGACATATGTTTAATTTAGCGCCAAAGTTAGCTTTTTTTCATCTATAAATTTCCAAAAGTAGAAAAATAATAAATATTAATTCCTTATTTCAGTCTATAAAATTTGAGTTCAATTAAAATTTTGACAGATTATAAGCAAGTATAACTTTCTAAAATAAAAAAAATTTGTGACGGAAATTATTATTTATATTTTTAAACTACCATATTAAAGCACATTTAAAGTTTTAAGTATTCCAAATAATTCATGAAGTTAAGAAAAAAAAATACAGAATGATTATATTTTCAAGCTTTTGTTTACTTTCTATGCTCTGATATATTTTGTATTAATCACACATTATCAATTCAACCATTCATTAAAATAATATTTAAAAAAACTGCTCAAGTTTTCTTAGGATTAATAAAATATAATATTAAATCATTTTATTCTTTTATTTAAATAGAAATATGAGCCTTCATTAAAGGAAAATGATTTTATTAGAACCATTTTGGATAAAAAAGCCTTGTGGTTCTGAAATTAATGCATAAATTAACATTGGATCATTCATTCTAATCATGTATTTAGAGTTACAAATTATGTTATTGTGATTCCCTTGAAGAAACAAGAAAAACATGCCGCACGTAATTTATGCCCAAATTTATTATTTACTCTTAGTTAGAACCATTTTGAATGACAAAAGCCTTGTGGTTCTGAAATTAATGCATAAACTAACAAGGGATCATTCATTCTATTCATGTATTTAGAGTTACAAATTATGTATTCGTGATCACATGAAGAAACAACAAAAACATGCCTCACGTAATTTATGCCCAAATTTATTATTTAATTTTAATTAGAACCATTTTGAATGACAAAAGCCTTGTGGTTCTGAAATTAATGCATAAATTAACAATGGTTCATTCATTCTATCCATGTATTTAGAGTTACAAATTATGTATTCGTGATCCCTTGAGAAATAAGAAAAACATGCCGCACGTAATTTATACTCAATTTTTTTTATTTACTTTTAATTCTTTATCAGAAATAACTCATAAATGAGAAAAATACACATTTCCTTTTATTTTTAATGGAGAGATAAATTATTTGTGAGTGTTTATACATATTACAAATTTTTTGTCGATTTACTAATAATAAATACATCTATTGATAAATTAACATACCGAATATAAATACATGGTTTCTTTAAATTAAATTTATTTAACTTTCTTATGCAAATATAAATTTAGTCTTTACAATTTTATCTTTATTTGTTTAAATTCAATTTAAATCTATTCTTAAAGCGAATAATTTGCAAAAAGTTAGAAGGAATTATGCACACATACTGCAATCACACGTGTGCTTGCAAAGATATAGGCGAGAATATATATATATATATATATATATATATATATATATATATATATATATATATATATATATATATATATATATATTTCTTTATTTGAAATCTCTACCATTCTAAAGTTTCGGATGATTCAAACGAAATTTCTATAGCATGTACTTCTTAAAATCGAAATATTAGGCATCATCTTATTGATAGTAATAAACACTTTCGAATAAAATAAATATGAAAAACACAATGAATTTCAATACGCTTTCACGGAATTAATAAGAAGTTTCTAAAAATCCACTCCTTAACACAATAACTCTTTTAAAAATATTAAAAAAATATTTTTTTTCTAAAACATGAATTCGTTTCAACAAAATTTGAAATTATTTTTATTTATTTTAAAAATCTTTTATCTACCCACAAAAATGTAAAATCTGTGAGAAATAAAAATATTTAATGTTATTTCCAACATTTAGAGAGATTAAAAGGGTATTTGTCATATGTCTCTAAAAACAATAAATATATCAAAAAATTAATATTAATCAGAAATTTCTGGGCTGCAATAAAATGACACCAAAATCAGTGTATATAAATTTCAATTTACATCACTATAAGTAATGAATTCTTAATAATGAGGATTCTCACTTAATTGAGAGAAAATGTTAAATTTTAAACTTGAATATTTGCTCTTTTTAGCTCAATCCTTCACTGCTAAGTATTGAAAAAGTAAAAATGGGTCATATATGTATATATATATATATATATATATAATATACACACATATTTATATATATATATATATATATATATAATATACACATATTTATATATATATATATGTATATATATATATATATATATATATATATAATATACACACATATTTATATATATATATATATATATATATATATATATATAGATATAGATAGATAGATATAGATATATGTTTCTTTTAGCATAAGCATGATTGTATACCATAATAAAGTGGACATGTTAATGACTTGGAAATTTAGTATGCTGTATTATATAATTTAAAAACCCCAGAGTTAATTTCGTTATATTTGGCATAAAATTATTTTATCAAAGTTACGTAGTGTCAAATGTTTCTTTTTAGCACAAAGAATATAAAAATATGTGAAGAAAAATCATTAATCGTGTGTATGTGTGTATCAGTTTCTGAAAAAAATATTGGATAATTATAACTATTTTAACAAAATATATAATTTTAACTGTGCATATTATATAATTACATTAAGAAGGCTTATATTATCAACTTACTTAAAATAATATAATAAAATATTTTTCCTTTTTCAGTTCAAGTATTTCTAATTTTACACTGAATTTATATTCATATTAATTATCAATCGCAGTATTAAATACTTCTCATTGATATTATATTTTATTAAAACTTTAAAAAGAAGTATTTTTGGTTGATTATAATTGTTGATTTTAATAATTAAACTTTTAATAAGGCATTACAATTTAATATAAATGTTAAACTTATAAGTAAGTTTTATCTTAATGCATATATTTTGTTTGATATAATATAAAGTATATTATTTAGATATATTATAAAACTTTTTATAAATGTTAACTATTTCAAAAAGTCATTTAATAAATCAAACTGTATTTAAATATTGCAAATGAAATTATGTTAAAATGATTTTTTCGGAAAAGAGATAAATGTGCAGAATGGGATTTCTTAACATGAATTATTCATAGAATCACTTGTATGCAAAATTTCCTTATCAGAAAACCTCTTGTTCCTGTGTTTCGATGAGTTCAGCCTTTGAACGAAAAAATTTAAGCTCGGATGTATCATGTATCCTGATTCATAAAAAACAATTGAAAGTGAAGGGCAAGAGAAAAAAAAAAACAAGAAAGTAAAAATATTAAAGTTTCGGAAAACGATCCTCCGCCTTAGGGCTTTATTTCTCCCTTTTTCCCAATTGTTCTTTTCCCAATGGAATAGAGTTCTAAAATTCCTGAAACTCGAAAAGATTCAAAATCATAGCAAAAAGTGGAAAAACTCAACCAGAAAAGTTAGAAATATTAGGACACCGGTGTAACTTTTGTGATTTCGTTTTTTGTTTGATTTATGATTGCACTTAGCATATTGCGGAAAGTTAAGAACTCAGGAGAATAAAAATCCTGTACTTTTTGGGCAATGAGATTTATGAGCAATAAAAATGTTCCTATTTATTTTATTTCACTCACTCAATGAGATATTCACATTCCAGCAAACAGTGCTTTATTAAATTGAAAATTTGAACACAAAAAATATTTCCCATCAAATTATTAATTATAAGCGGAAGTTCTCTATTTTGTAATTCATTCCTATATGAGTTTAAATTCTTCATATAAAATAGTATTGAAATTAAATCAGAAAATTTCCATTTAAGAAAAATTTTATTTAAAAGCATACTCTTAATTTGGGAGCAATGAAAATAGCAAAAATATATAAGAAAGATATATCATATTGTATATTTTAACTAAATAAAATGCTTTGATAGTCTTCATAGCAAACTTATATGTTATTTAATATTTCCCGTCTATAAAAGAAGTAATCTTCTTTTTAGGAATATATTAAGTATGCATTAAATTCCATTTTATTTTTCTCATAAAATATTCCCCTATTTGCTGATGTTATAAAATAATAGTCATAAGATTTTGGTTGCATTAAAATTTGGTTAAGAATATTTTAATTATGTTTCATAAATGCACAAATTTTCTCATTAAAATTATAGGTTATTTAGTTCTAGAGAAATTTTTAGTATATTTTTCATACATATAACATTATAAATAAATAGTATATCATTGAATTTTAACTGTTATAAAAGCAACATATAACTATGTTTTAAAAATCATAACAAGCAAAATAATTGCACATAAAATCATTTCGATTTATGCATGAGATTAAAAAAATATCGCACTAACTATCGTAAAACATCCAAAAACCAACTATTGCAATAAAACTATTTATTTTAATGGTACATTTTTGGCAAGGTACAATTTGTTTTTTGATTGGAAAATGTTTTTAAAACTAATAATTTTCAAACTGTTTTAAATTGTGCAATTACAACGTTTCTAGTAAAGGTTATAAGGACACTTCCGAAAATACTTGTATGTGTTAGTCAAGAAATTATAACCTTCTGAAAAATATTTTTAAATTAAAAACATATTATCTTTTTTTTAATATGAAAAGTTCTGTGTTATTATATTTTATTTTGAGTTTTTAACATTGTTTCAAATGTTTTGTGCAGTTTTAAAATATATAATAAAAAATTTAGATGAGTTACTGCAAGAAAAGTAATTGAATTTCTTTTATACAAAAGTAATTTAGTATATGCAAAAAGTGTTGATTACAAGATCTTAATGTACTTGTAAAAATTATATTACTTGTAATTTATGTAAGATAAAAAATATTATTATTTTAAAATACATACATTTTATATCTTGGATATATAATGCACACCATGAATAACTAATTTTATCTTATTTTTAAACAATACTTAAAAGATGCAAGTAATCAGAATAAAATTAACGTATGTTCATAAATTTCTGCCTGAAAATAAATTTTTTATCAATTATATTTTGTGGTTTATATGCTTATTTTTGAAATTTATTATAGTCTTTGAGGTCGAATTTTAAAACAAGAAATTAATTTGATAAAATTAAAAAAGCTATAATATTACAAAAGCTCCTTTTTCTCCTCATTAAGAATCTATGGAATGTCATAAATTTATTGCTTTTATGGTATATGCTATATAAATACGTTATAAATTACAATATACTATAAATTTAACTCAAGCAGGTAGGAAGTCTTAAGTAGACAATTTTATTCCTTTTAATTCTTTGCTTTTTAAACAATGCAGTAGTTGCAAATCTTGTTTGTGACAGTAAAGCATTATGGAACAAATTTGAGGATACTTGATTTTTTTCTTTCCGCAGACAAGAGAATATAAATATTTATGACAAGCGAATTAAGATAGAACTTACTTATAGTAATTCAAAAGCATGTTTAAAGAAGTCATTTTCCAATAAGTTTTAGTATATTTTAACTAATAGAAAAGCATTTTAAATAGTAATGTATGTCTGAAATATATGTTATAGTTAGTTAAGAAATATTCTTTACATAAATATAAAAATAAAAGAGAAAATTTGGTAAATCTCCAAAACATTTTTTAATTTAAAACAGTAGGAAAACTGTTTCTTATCTATAGTGAGTAATATATTACACTCATTAGAAAAACAATATTTTATTCATTATATTTCGGTAGTATTAAATGCTTTATATTTACAAAATACTCGCTAATATTTTATGTTAAAAAAGTATTAATGAGAGAATTTTACATACTTTTGATTACATATTTAAAAAAATGAAATATCCAATTATATTTATCTTTTTATTTTTAATTAAATAATTACATTATACAGATTAAAAATAATAAGTTTCAAACACCATTCAATGCAACGCAATAATTATATATCTCCAGAATCATACTTTCAGTGATCTGATGAAAACTGTTGACAAAATTTCTATGGTTATGGATATAAATAAGTAAATATTTAACTTACATTTAGTTATTATGAGACCATGGTAGCCAAGTGCTTAGGGCATCCGGTTCCCTTTGGTGGGCATTGGTTTGATTCCCAATGCCATCAAAGATTTAACGAGTACATGCGATATACGTACTCGTTTAATCTGGAGAATAGAAATTCCTGTGAATGGCTATTTGGAGCAGTTACAATGGGTGTAATGATTTAAAGAAAATTTCTTCCCCCTCCACATCAATGTCAGAATTAAGGAAATGGATCTTCTGGTGGTGCCATCTATGGGGAAAATTTCAGAGCGAAGTCTTACTTTCATCTACGTGGTGCTCTGGTTAATCGACAGACGTGCTTTACTGAATTAAATTTTCATAACCGTTGGCAGAACGAGCTTTTCTTGTCCAAATGTCAAAAGTAACAATTATCAGTATATTTAATAATTGAGTTGCTGTATGATGATGTAACCTCAGTTTCAACGGCTGTCTGATTTTCATGACAAACATAGCTTATGCTATCTATTGTAATTTGGTCTACCCTTTGAATGATGTTCATTAATATTTTTTTTTCGCTACTTTGTTAATGCAAAATTATTTTAATACACAGCTTAGTATTCCATGCATTTTGATAAACAACTTAACAAATAAACCTTTCATGTGTAATTAAAGGGCAGGGTTGAAGCAGTGGTATTTTACTATCTATATGATCCTTATGTGGAAAGAGATGTAAAAAGGAAACTTAATTTTCCAATTTTAAAATTGTATAAGTTTAAGTAATTTTGCTCTATTTTTAATATAAGAATGTGAATATTTTCAATATTAAAGAATAGAAAATTTTTTATGGAAATTTTCATTTTGTTTTTATACAAATGTTTTTTTTTTTGAAATTTCCAGGCACTGTTGTGATAAATATTCACAAAATTGAAGTTGTAATGAATAAAATATAAAAGAAAATGAAAAAAAAATCCTACTAATATACTTATAACAAAAGATAATAATTTAGAATGCTTTGAAAAAAATTTTCACTGATTTCATAAGTTTTGAAGTGTGTTACGATAAACAAGTGAAATTAATTAGCATAAGTTTTAATGCCATATGCTTTCAAGTTATAATTTTTCTATTTACACCTGTCTCTGCTGTTATTTACACCTGTCGAATAAGTTATTTAGTAATAATAGCAAAAAGTAGAATTTATTTACTCTTCATATGTTGTTTGATATTATAATTGCATTAACACTTTATGTGTTAACTTTAAATTATTCAATAAAAAATCGTTAAATTACTGCGCTATGCCATTTGGACAATATTATTTAAAATACGGTATTATACTTTTGGCAAGGATATTGTACTTTGTGATACCACAGTATTTGACATTTTTCGAAAGGAATTCAAATCTTAAGACATTCTTCTTGTCAGCAGAAGATATTAGAACAAACTACATCATAATGTGTGGAATTTCTTATTTTAAACTTGATATTATAATTCCTGTAACACAATAGCATTAAATCAATTATTTTTAAGTATATAAGGAGATTTATATGTAAAAATTATGAAATATTTTAAAATTATATTTGTATTCATATACAATATAATAAATCAAACGCTTTAATGCCTTAATTTATAGAAAAAAATCTGTCATTCAAAATAGGAATATTTTTAATAAACTTATATTTTCTTGAGTGCAAATAAATTGCTGCTGAACTGATGTCACTGTAAAGCACTTTTTTCAAATATATTTTCATAATATGCATTTTTGGGATTATTTACCTGATTTATCATAAAAGTAATTTATGCATACTTTAAATAATTGAATAATAATACAGTAAATACTATTTGTTTGCTTACATTATTGACAAATGCATTTATCTTGCTTACAAATAATCTATCTTAGAATTCTAGGATATAAATATTGTTGAAATAACTTACATTGTTTAATGATCATTGGACACAATTACATAATTTATCAGTAATTTTTGAATAACTTCAGTTCCATGGACTAATTTAAAAAAAAAATTTAAAACAACCTAGGTTACACATTTTTTACAAAATTAGTTACATCCAAAACTGATGAATTGCATACATTTTGGAACTTCAATAATATTTATAACTTAAAATATTTAAAATAATCAGTTTAATTTATTTCTTAAGTATTACTTATAACGTTTACCTATATTGTATAAATGATGTAACTATAAGAAACTATATTGTAGTTGTTACTTATATATGTGTGAAATATTTTATGATAAAATATTTAAAAATTATATTTATTTTATTACCGGGGCAATAATAATTTAAATTTCAATTCATGTTGAGTAAACTTCAATCACATTGATTCTTATATTGTTACTTTATTTATTTCATATTCATTAGCTTAAACGTTACATTATTATTGGCCAAATACAGTATTTTTTCATGCTCTTGAGGGCTTCTTTAGATTATTTTAAGCTTACCGAAGTCATTATTAAATGTGTTAATCTTATAATATAAGAATATTAAAAGAAGACACAATTTAAATATTTATATAGTTTTCGTTCAGTTCTAATTATAATAGTGCATGTGTGTTAAATAAGAATTATTCATTTTCATATAATGCAACTTTATTTATAATATTGTACAAATTAAATTTTGAATTTTTTAAAACTTAAAATGATTTTATTTCTACGAATATATTGTATGCACACTGAATAAAAAAATCTATTTTTGGCACATTTTCAAAACACATAAATATTTGTGAAATTACATCTTTTCAGGTGAACGAGGACCATGCCATAAGCATGCATGCTATTTCGGAGCAATCTGTGTAATAAAAGGTGGTTATGCTGTATGTGAATGCCCGACTTGTACAGAAGAGTTTGAACCTGTTTGTGGAACTGATGGGATATCTTACACAAATATTTGTAAGCTAAAGCAAGAAGGCTGTGATCAGAAAACAGATATTGATGTTGCTTACACAGGACTTTGCAGTAAGTAATTTATTTTTCATATATATATATATATATATATATATATATATATATATATATATATATATATATATATATATATATATATTAGGATACATTGTATTAAAAAAAAACAATTTATTGTATTTTGTTTTAATTAGTAAATATTTTTAGTAAAGCATTTTCCATCCCAAAATCATATTTTTGAATAATTTTAAAAATAATTCCCTTTTTGATCATCTTTTATCTATTGATGAGGAAAATTATTATAATTTTTTAAAATTTATAATTCAAAGTTGATTATGGCCTCCTATAAATTCTGAAAAAATCTAGAAATCCTGTTTTAAATTAATTCATACAAAGATTAAACTAAACAATGTTAAATTTAAAAATTAACATATATAATTGCATTTCAATTTTCTAAATCTCAAAAAATAATTTTTTACAATTTATATAATGAGGTGTCTTACATGACTTACTGTTTTACGCATGTATCGTAAAATGTTTATTGTTAATATAATTAAGTTAAAAATACACACATGGCATGATTCAAGTAAAACAAAATGGATTAAAAAAACAATTTGCTTCAAGAAGCACTAGTATTATATATAAATACCAAATAATTCATTTAATAATAGATAAATTTTCAGTTTTTATTTATTTTCTATATTTAAATTTTCATTTATTTGTGAAATAACAAAATTAGTTGACTTCTTCAAGTTTTATAGGTATTATTTATCATTGTTTCTCTATTGCAGACTTCAAATTTCTTTTTAGGACTTATATATTTTCAAATAAACTACAGTCTAATTTAAATGTTTTGTTAAAACAAATTTTGGAAAAGTTAAATCAATACGCCATCTGTAATATTATTATTATTTAAAGTGTATACATTTTTGAAAGCAATCCTTTAATAATTTATTTTAAATCATTTTATGTAAAACAAATTATTTTTTTAAAAAATAAATCCATAATTTTATTAATTTGTCAGAAACTTTATAGATATAGTAAAAGTGTAATTAATCCTTACAATCTCGAGAAATTACAATTTGATATTCAATTGCTCAGGTTATTCACGTACGATTTTTTGGAACAATGTGAACTAAGGGAAAGTTTAATCTACCTATAAGAACAAATTATACATATTACTATGCAGCACGTGATTTATCTTCATAGTAAAGGTAGAAAGAATGTCAGCTGCCAAAATTGAATAGATCAAAATGCAAAAACATAGCACATTGTTTTACAAAACTTCTGACATTTACTCTGGATGAGAATGCTTAAATTACATTAAATTTTTACCAGCATTTCCTATTCTTTGTTACATGTTTCTGTTATATCTTCTTCATTAATCAGGCTATATTTGCAAGATAGTCTCCTGCGAGACGAATAATTAAATCACGAGAAATTTGTTGACTACCACTTCGGATTATTTTTTCCAAGAACAACTCAGAACAATGGAAAAAATATTCTTAAAGGTGCTTAATAAAGTCTGCTGTGATGGCCAAACAGAGGTAATTAAGCTGCAATTACAAGGGTTCTCCATGAGACGTCATTATCTGAAAGATAGAAAAATAGAATTAATCGATTGTGTTGGAAGTGAAATTGAGCATTATATTAAGAATTAAAGGAAATTCCTGATGTTAGGCACTACATTAATTTAATAAAAAGGTTATTATGATTTTTTTACAAAAAATTTTATATTGATACCTTAATTAAAATATTAAACTTTTTATAAAATTTGGACAAAGTATTTCAATTTATTAAAAATTTTAGATGTAATAAGTAATAAAGAATTTTTTTAAAAATTATTTGTCTAACTATGTAAAAAATTGTATTTCTACGGTATAATAGAAATTTAAACAGGAAACTACTATTGTATTTTTTAAGAATTTGAAATTATAATAGAAATTAAAGATCCTCGTAAAATCCATACCTTTGAAAATATAACACACAAACTCACACTTTGAAATTTAAATTCTGCTGCATCATTTAATTTGATTTTATGCTTTTTGTAATCAACCTAATGTATTGAAGTAATCTTGGACATGAAATTGCAAAGTTTGTATTCGTTTCTAGCTATTTTTATATGTTTGTTTCAGTAAAATTATTATATTAAAATTGTAAACACTTTAAAAAATTGATTTCATTGACATAAATTCATTTTAAAAACATACGTAAGTTAATGATTGTTAAATAAAAGGTTTATGTTCATATTAATAATTTTGTTTTAGTTTAATTTCCTAATAATATTATGATTTGAAATTTAAAAAAATGTAGTGATAAATCAGAGAGTGCTAAATAATATTGTGACGTAAGCAGAACATTATGAATACATAAAATAATCCGACATATACATTTACTAGCAAACATTTTTATATCCAACTAGTTTTTCATAAAAACAAGATAAAATAAGATATTTGGAAATATTTTGATTCATACGACCCTGTAAGAAACAAAGCGTAGTTCTGTAGAAAATAATGTAGCTATATTCATTAATCTTGAGGAATCATAAAATTCTACAATATTATTTCAAATAATTATAAATATTACATTTTTGTTAACTTTATTGAGTTTAAATATATAAAAAAGATAAAACATATATTTATATATCACGTTTGTTTTTTGTGGTTACCTGCTAATTTAATGTATAATTGGCAAATGTTATTTTATTTTTTTGATTTTTGACATAATAAAAAAGAATAATGACTTTTATTAGAATTCATAACCTTATTAATTTATACTACTTAAAAATATATCAAAACAAAAGTATCAAATAAATTTAAAATATTTTATGAAATATTATTTTCTAACTTCAGATTAGTAATTACTCTATATAATAATAATGTCATCTATACTCTTAAAAGGTTTTAGTAAATGTTAGTCACATTTGTTAATAGAAAATAAGTAAAGAATATTGCCTGTATCATATATGATACATAGTTTATAATACACCATTAAACCTGTAGTAACAAGATATAATAATTACAATTAAATTAAAGTAATCTTAAAGTCTCTTACTCTGAAATTATTTGCAAAAAAATTGCAACAAATTATTTTTACGTTATCAAATTTTTATTAGCAAATGTTTAGCTCAATATGTAAAATAATAAATAAAATTGTAACACAATTATTTACCCCAAAACTTCAAATAAATAAGAAAATTTTAGTGAAATACTTAATATATTAAGCATATAATAAGGTTTCATAATCATTTGTGTTTTTATAAAATGACTTATAACCAAAGAACATAGATAATCTTATAATCAATAACTGGTAAAAGATATCTAATGATAAAATATAAAATGCGTCTATATTTAACATCAAATATTTACTTATATTTAAAAATATGAAAGTTGAATTCTTTTTTCTTATTTATGAAAGGTAATTGATGAGATGTTCATGCTTTCATTGCTGGAAATTTATATTTATCCTTGTGTGAGCAAGAAATCAATTCCTTGAGACAAGTTTCTTTCAACAAGGGCCGTATCTACTTTTATTGGCTTTAGAAGTTATACTTTTGGCTAGAAATTTTTTATAAGCATTTTTTTCTTATGGAATTATTTTATAGTTTTTTATTCTGGAATACCAGTTATGTTTCTCTGGTTATTGGTTTCGAAGTGTCCCCTAATGCTTAACATCTGGTGTTTGTTTATGTGATAAACATTTTTAAAAGATTACCTCAAACTGCTGGAAAGTAAGTTTTTACTCTTCTGATAAACTTACTTTTATTTTTATAAATATTCCACTCAAATTTTATAAAAATAAAATAGGCTTTATGCTTATTTTCATGAAATCTTTTATACTGGCATGACAACATTTTGGTTAGTAAACAGTTTTTATTTCAAAATGGTGCTAAAAAATCAAATTTATTTTTAATTATTGAGTATTTAAAAATTTTTATGAAAAACAGAAATAAATATTTTAAAAGTAATCCATATGAGATAGCATAATAAGAACAGCTTTATATTATGATAAGAACTTCTAATATTATCTACAATACTTCTTATAATTAAAATAATTAACTTAATAATCACAGTTGAATTGATAAATCAAATGAAGTTCTCATTGTATGAAAACTTAAAAATGATAAATATTTAATTGCGATTTTACTAGGTGTAACTTATCAATTTTCTTTTACAAACTTATTAATTTTAAATATAATACTTTCCTAAAAAAGTATATTTAAAGGATTTAAGAACTTTCTTTGAAATTAGTATTTCTAAAAATTATTGATATATTCTCTACTGAATATTCCAATTAGTATTTTTTAAGAAAGAAATTTAGTTGAAAATGAGAGTTACTATGAATACAAATTTTTCTTTGTTTTCTGAAAATATAAAACAACTATACCAATTCCTAGAAATTCTATTATTAATCTTAAAAAAATTCTACGCTGAAAAGATGTTATTTTCTAAATTCTTAGAATTCAAAACTGCATAAGCTTATTTTAATTCAATTTATTTACAAGATTTTGTTTCGCTACGGGGATTAGTTTTTAAATATTTGATAAGTCATATTTTATAATTTATATTATTCATTCAAATTCTTTAACTTCATCTTTTCGTTGTGTATGTTTTTTTAAAAGATGCTTATATAAATAGTTTTTTTAAATAAATTAAAACAATTGTAATTCTGTTTTAAAAATGATTAGAAAAATTCGTATTTTAACTGAAATTTCATTTGAATAATTGAGAATCATATGAATAATGAGTCAGCTATAATAAAAAACATTATAACTACAGTTTAAAATATTTAGATTCTATGTTAACGATAATACTTTATAAATAGTTTATAAAATATGACGATTATATGAGGAAATACTTTTATTTATGGGGAGAATTATAATTAAAACAATTTCGGAATTTGAAAAGAAGAAAAGCTTTATATTTTTAATTACTTACAGGAGCATGTTATCAGAAATGAAATGCTAGATTACCCTCATATCTAAAAAAAATATTTTTTGTTTGTCATATTTTTTAAAATGTTTCAATAACTTCTTAAAATTTTGAAAAAAATATAAATCTACTACTTTTTATTTTAATATAAATTAATAAAACTTTAGTTATGGTAAAATTGAATTAAAAGTCAAAAATTCTTTATTTGGAATAAAAATTATGAAATTAATAGCTAATATTTTGTTTCATTAATAGCAAAAATTAAATTTCACTAAAATATTTTTCTCATAATTTAAAAATATATTTCGGCAATATAACCAAGAAAACTTAAAGTTTCTATATTATAATATACTAGGAAATATAATAAATAGATACCATATTAAAATTTAATGCCGGGAAAATTTTAACATGACAAATTAATTTAAAATTATAATCTCAGTATTTCTATGCGTTTTGAATGTAAAATTACAAAATTTGATGATTTAAATTACGTTTTTTCAATTTTTAGGAAACTTCTTTGTAATATTTTAATCAATTTATATCCTTGAAATTATTCTTAGAATTATTAGTGATTTTCGTAAGAGAAAACTACAATGAAAAAGTATAAGAAATAATATATATTATTAAAATATTTGCATTTAGTAAAAATCATAAAATAAATATTTTATTTTATTGTAAATCATAATTTAAATACAATGATAACAAAACGTTAATGTTCGTATAAATAGATAGTAAAAATAGGTTTATTAATTGAAAATTGATATATGTGAGATTGACGTCATTAAACAATGAAACTAATTTAGGCTGATATTTAAAAATGATACTAAACTGAAATATAAACTCATTAAATCCATTTTAAGTGATTTATCAAATGTGATTTTTAGTTTATTATATTCTTCGGAGAAATAAAATAATAAATCAATGCATTCACAAATCATTAAAAATGCATTCCGGTGTATTATTAAAAATACATTTTCAAGGTCATAAAAAGATAGAAAATAATACATAAATCATTTATCATCTCAAGATTATCCAACCAATACATATTTGTTAGACTAATGGAAAATGTAATGATAGTTTAAAGAATTTACATTAATTGAACTATATTGTGTGTATTACACATGTATTTTTAAGTTTCAAAAGACAAGTATGTTTCCTCGTTTTACATCATTTTAACAAATAATATTGAGACTATATTATTAATAATTAATAGTAATGTGCCTAATTAATAATTCTAATGATTAGAACATGTTAAAGCTTCTAACTGTTAATGAGATATTGATAATTTTAAAATGTTGAATAGAAAATTAAGGGAAAGATTTTCCATGATATGATTATATAATAACACATTTAAGAAAACAACTGATGGAACTTAAAAAAAAAAATAAATATTTTTAAACTTTCTCTAATACAAGTTTAAGCGAATATAAATTCAAAGCAGTTAGCTGCCTATAATATTATCGAATCTACATCTATTTTTTATTTGTAAGTAATTTTATCTTATTAATTTTATTATTATATTTTTAACCCTTTGCTCTATCAATGCAACGAATTTGATATTCTTCATCGCTGATTTTCGCCTGTGTCATAAAATTTAACTTGAAATTACATTGAATTAATAAGAATAATTAAAATAATAATAAATCTTATTCAGAAAGACGAATATTAACATATTTCATAGAGGATTTTTTTTATCTTCACCTTCTTAAACACTACTATGTTTAAGACACTGGCTATAAAACTAATCATAACATTATATAATCTCCATTTATTAAGTGTAATACGCAATCGTAAAATATATATGCATTTTAATTCAAATTGAGTAATTTACTTTAGATATTTCTCAACCATTATATAATAAGATAATAATTATTTAATTTACCATATTTTTGTTTCTTTTGATGTAGATGGATGTGAAAACAAAAAATGCGAGTTTTATGCTGTGTGTGAAAGTAATGGAAAAAATGAAGCCCGCTGTGTTTGTCCCCATTCTTGCATTAAGGTAACATAATCTATCCATCTTTGTTAAAATTTTCTCATTTAATAATATTTAAAAATATATATTCCTATTATTATAGTCAAGACATTTGCAAAATAAAAAAAATACTAATGATTTAAAGATTGTTCTTGTAGAAAATGAAAGCAATTATTGTAACATAATAATTAAAGAATGCGATAACGAAAACCCTCTGAATAAATAAATTCTCTTTTGTAAACATTGAATGAATTAAAAGTAAGTATATAGGAAATATTATGGTATTGTGAATTAAAAATTAAGATTCTTATCGTTGATAATTCTTAATTTATTACAGAACTTCCTAATTTTAAACAATTTGGTTTTTAACGGCATTGCTCAGACCATCAATAAATTAACTTCTAATTATTTTTTCATCATTCAATACTGGATATTCAAAGCCTATATTTTGCATTTTAACCTCTTATTTTATTTGGCTCAGTATGTAGTTACAAATGTTTACTATGCATGAAAATTGTGACACATAATTAGCCCTATAAAATTTCTAATGCTTATCAGTTTTTTTTAATTACTATTGATACAATTTTATTAACCAAAAAATATTTTGTAAACTTAGCAGTAAAGGATGAAATTGTCTAATAAATTCTTAATATAATTTTAAATTTTTATTTATTTTGAAAGCTTTACTTTTTTATGTTTGTTAATTACAAAATTATTTTTATTACAATGATTTTAAAATAAGTTCTTCTTTAATTCAATAATTAAGAAAAAATGTATATTTATTATCATGTGAAATGAACAGTTATATAAATATTGAAATTTTAAAGGAAAGTGATACTGGGCTAAATTATTTACAAAATTAACTATTATGTGCTTAAAAAACAAAAATATTCTAACTATATGTCATTAAATTTACTCATGCATACTTAAAATAAAAAGATTTTTAAAAAGATTTTAATTTTTGAAAATTTGATTATTTTTATTCTAATTTTCTTTTCTCAAATTCTCACCTTTAAGCATTTCAAATAACTTATAGTAAAGATATTATTTGTATCTTGCAGAAATGTTTAATTTCATTTTGATTAGTTATTTTAATACTAAAGTTAATAATATATATTTTGAAGAATGTTTTCAGTATCTTTATTGAAATAAAATTATCCTCACTTATTTGTGTGAACTGTAGCACTCTCCCAATATATTTGGAAGAAAAATAAAAAATTCTAATTTGCAGTTAATTTTTTATTAAATCATATTTTAGATGCAACAAATTCATGTTTTTTAAATACATTATACCTCCCACGTATATTTATTTTTTTTGCAAAACAATATCTTTTAATTAATTTTATTTAAAGTATACATTTGCTTAAAATATCTTTTTCAATTCTAAGTTATTTAAATAAACTGGAGTTTTTAAAACATTATTATAATATTTTGTTATATGAAAATGACATAATATTAGATTGTTAATGTATAGAGTAAATGAAAAAAAATTTGAAATCAATGTTTAATTTTAAAAGTGATTTGTTTTCTAATTGGCTTATTATGAAGAACAATATAATTTTACTGCTTTCTGATACAGAATATCAAAATATAATTTCATTTTTAGATTTATATATAATCTCTATTTAAATGAAATCGTAATTATTAATTATTATTTAAAAATAGTAATCACACTTATTTAAATTTAATGTCATCTAACTTATAAATGACAAATAATATTTAATAATTCATTTTTCTCTCTTTAAGTAATTTTATAAATTCTTAACAGAACGTGATTAGTCATATCATGTTCTCTGCGTCAATTAATAAATAATTAATTAAAATAAAAACTCAAATAAAATAAGAATTCTCAAAATATCTTTGCAAATATTTGGTTGGGGAATAAATTCTTGGTGTTTTTACCAAAGATTTTTATTTAAACAAAATACAATAATTGTATCAACACGTTAATCACTTATATATTTGCCGTTGCTCTGTTTATAACATCTTCCAACCCCTCAATCAAATTGTTGGTAAAGAAAACATAGATGAGCTCTGTAGGCTTTGGCTCATATGGACTGTCGTGTCACACTGTTAGAGTTAGGATTCATGATTTCCTGGTGTTTCTCACTTTAATAAATATAAAATAAGTTGCAGTGATTTAAACATGAGCCGCATTCCGCATTATTAATACTTAAAAGTCGACTTACTTATTGCGTGATATAATAGCAAAATAATTGTTTTATTTTGACCGGAAATGAAAATATTGCAACCACTGGACTATGATTTCTAACATCTGCAATTCTCCTCTCGTGTTCTAGCTTAAACATATTGGAAAAAATCATGATTGAGGAGATGATTTGTCATTTGGAGAATAGTAGATCAAGCTCCCGTGAAGCAGGATTTGCCTCCAATCACTCTTTTTCAAGGATTTTAAGTTCTAGATATGAATTGAGTGTTTTGTTTTTTATATTATTGAGAATGTTTTTATAAGCCTGTTTTTGAGATCTAAGTAGGATTTACTGTGTTCAAAATGGAGGTGCTGAACGGTCTACAATAAGTCTATTTTCAAATGGTGAAAGATAAATTGTTTTCTTTTTTGCACACACTCACACACACACACACACACACACACACACACACACACACACACACACACACACACACACACAGATATATATATATATATATATATGTGTGTGTGTGTGTGTGGGTGTGTGTGGGTGGGTGGGTGTGTATATATATATAGTATATACATTAGAGAGAGAGAGAAATAAAAAAAAATTCATACAAGGCATCTTCTTTTACATTGTCACATAAGTCATTTATTTAATTTCATTTCTTTTAAAAACCAAAATGAAGCTCAAGAAATTAAGGAGAAATTATAAGAATGTACAATAAAGAGAGATGTTATGAATAAAGGTAAGGTACACTTAAAATTAATATTATTAAATTATACAATCATTGATAACTGTGAGAATGATCAGAAACAACAATTTCAGCAAAATGTAGGAAATAATATACTTTGCATTATAAGTTACTATTGAAAATCATAATTGTTTAGCCATCCAATTATATTACTAATCAAAAAATTTATATTTTATCTAAATTTCATATACTATTTATGAATAATTGGATTTAATGTGTGTGTGTGTGTGATGATGATGATGAGAGAGATTAAAACTTATTTTATTCGGGTGCAAAGAATGCCTGTTATTGTATTTAAATTTACTATAAATTACTATGTATATTTACAGTTAATCTATAAATTATGGTAATAATTTAAGTTGTGACTTCTTTTTCTATATTTTTCTATTCCTTTTAATTTCTTTTCACTCTTATTTGTCTCTAATCCTAAATTTTAAACTTACTATAATTTATCATTTCATCAAATGAAATTGACTTAGAATTTTAAGCTCGTAACTATACTTTCTAAATAAAACCATTCATGTTGATGGGGTCATAAATTCTTTATAAGTACTTTTGAATTACATTTAGAATGTATTATTTAATTACAAATTACAATTATTGCTTACAATAATGGCTTACAGAACATATTAATATTTTCAAATCATGCAAGTATAAAAAATGTATATAAAAATAATTAAGAATGGTAAATACTTTCCTTAAAAAACTACAAATAGCTTCTTTATGTTATATTTTCATTTAAATAAATTAAATAACTAGCATATTTTTAGGAAATTCAATTTTCAGTTTTGGAAACCACAGATATTTTGCATTATGTAATGTAATTATTTTAATAAATTTTAAAATGCGTGCATTAAACTTTGTTACTTGTTCCTATAAATCAGAAACACTTTTTATTTTACTTTCAAATACATGTAATTAATCAAAATAATAAATAATTAATAACATGCAAATCACCAAAATACTCGTTTAAAGCTAATTATTATGTAGAATTTAATACTTTGATGATACAGTACATTTATCTTTCCAAATAGATGTAATTTTGTAACTCTGTTATTAAGTAACGTATTTGGAGATTTCAAATAATGAAAAAAGTTAGATATAGCCATATCTTATTAAAATAATTTAAATTCAAGAGTTGAAAATTCATTTCAGGAATTAGCTACTTTCACTTCTTTATCTCTGAATAAAAATTAATGCTATTGTCATTTATATTTTCATTTTTGTATGATATTAAATAGAAAAAATTAATTCAATTATTTATTAAAAAAACACATTGAAATGAGGTGTTGAAAAGATATGTGACATACAATATTATTCAAAATAGTATCCAATTGTAAAAAATATGTAAAGTTCACAGAAATTTCATTTTCTAAAAATACCAGATCTTTTGTAAAAATATTTATTATAATATATATAAAAAAAAACATATGCATACAAAAATATTTTCGAAAAATCACAAAATTGTTTTTAATAATTGTATCAAACTTTTAGAAAGTCGCACGCTTTCTTTTTTTGAAAGATATATTTTATTTAGCTCTATTTATTGAAATGAATTTTTTAAATATGTTGTTTAACTATAGCATCCCTTTTAATTACAAATACCCCGAACTTCCAAAACATTTGTGATCCGAAAAATAACTTTACTTAATATTTTATGAAAAAAGTAGCCCCACCTGTTCCCGTAGATGAACGAGGATTATATCAAAAGTTAAGTGGTTGAACGTGTGTAAACTTTGAAAATAGTTTTCCATGGCGGAACGTGTAAGGGGAGGAAAGTGATCGATTTAAAATTCTTTCTCTCTTCTGAAACGCTTTTGCGTTATGCGAAAATTCAATTTATTCGCAGCACATTATTCCTTCATCTGAGACCTAACTGATGGTCTCACGGGGTTTAGATTAAAAATGGCGAGGGAAACTTTAATAGATATCAGGCAGCCATTACTGTAAAATTATCGTTGCAGAAAATAATATTGATTACATGTACTCATTCTAACAATCCTCTCCTATACCTTTCTGTTGTGTATTTAATTTTCCGTTTTGGATCCAATAACGCCTTTCTGGCTTCCAATTTTAATCCCAACCGCCTGAAGCTTCCATCCTATCTAATGGTAGAAACGACAAAGTGGGCATTATTCATTCAGGTGCGCGTCCAGAGTACGTGCAGTTAGAGGGAAAACTATGCTAACAAGCGCTCGCTAGTTCCCCAACTAAAATTAACGAGATCGAACCGACTAATTTATTGCTAAACTCTGATCATCTAATTAAAATGACAATCACTGAATTGTTGTAAAGCAAGAAAGATTTAATATCAAACCTGGAATCTATTTCTGCTTGGAAGGTTTTTTCTGCAATAAACAATTTGTAATTAATAAAACAATCACATACACGTGTCTCTTCTTCTCATGTTTACAAGAGGTGGAATTATTTTGTGACCATTTGCTTACGTCGGTTTAAATTTAAGAGAGGGGATTTCTGACCAAATTTCTTACTGAAATGAACAATGATTTAGAAACTTAAACAAACTTATACATTATTATATTCTGTTTTCAATTTAAAATAATTGTTCGTAAATAAAATATAGAAAGTTTATTCGAGAATATTTTAAAAAGTAATGAATGCTCTTCTTCAATATTTTCACTGGGGTCGTGATAGCTAAGATGTTAGGTCATCGGCCTGCCATTCAGTAGGGCGGGGTTCGATTCCGAATACCGCCAAAGACCCACCAAGTACACTCGATATACGTGCTGGGTTAAATCTACGGAATCGAAAGTCCTGTGATCGATCGCTTATCAGTTACCATGGGTGCAATGGTCAGGAGAAAATTTCCTCTCCCTTCACATCAATGTCAAAATTGACAAAGTGAATCCTCTGGAAATGCCATCTATCGGAGGATATGAAGAGCAAAGTCGTTCTTTCCTCTTCGTGGGGCCCTTCTTAAGCCAAAGTTGAACCCTACTGACTTAAATTCGCATAAAGCATAGCGAGCTGGGCTTGTCCAAGTGCCATAAGTAACAACAACAGCATTTTGACTTTTATATTTTCGTAATTTTAACACAATTTAAATGAATGAAACAATAAATGAAATCGTCATATAGTCAGACTTCTCTAAGCAGATTATTTCTTTTCTAACTAAACATCACGGTAACGAAATTTCATCTCATTAACTATAATTATTTATGTAAAAATTCTCATTATGGTGTAGTGTGGAAATAGGTTAGGAGACCGCACAAAAATAATTGTTGACTCTGAACAATATTATGATATTTAAAATAAATAGAATCCATCTGGTGTATTTGCTTATAAATAATCCAATTATGTAAAATAAAATCTATAAAGATTATTGCACTAAAATTTATTTTTTGAACTAGGAATGGCTCTTATGATGTATTATATATCATTAATTATCATCCTATGAAGTATTTTGGGGATTTTTTCACTATTGAACATTGTATTTTATTCTCAGTGTTAACGTTACAATAGATGGTTACATTTCAGAATCTTCAAATTAATTTTTCCGGTAAATAAAATTTACAAATATATTTTTCGATACTCCTTTCCACTTGATAATTTGTTTTCTTGGAATGTAAGATAAATATTTCACCCAAAGTCTAACAATTCAATCTTCTTCTTTCAAATTCTATTTGGTGGGTAAGAGATAAGAGAATTGTTTAAGTTAAACCCAATTTGCTTTTTTGTTGGAGTGTCGGGATATAAAGTTTCCTAAAAGCCAAGAACATTCAATTTATTTTCCTGCCACAAACGTTCCCAGAATTCTTCCTTTTTTCATTTGGATTAGACAAAAGGATATTTTATATTGACTGCATTTTAAAATATTTATTTTTCAATCTTTTGTACGGAAACAGGTGGTCTTTGTTATTGATTTCCGAAAAAGTTTGCATTAATGATATTATTAGATTTATTTGATTGTTATTTTGTGTACTACGGAACATAACAATTGAGTTTTATAATATTTAACGTAAAAATGTAACACAGTGAAAAATATAATAGTTTTGCTTTTATTTATGACGATTTAACTTGCGAAAACATTTCAATAATTATTTTACATGCCTTTTTATTGACTCATTAAGTTTAAACTTAAGCGTCTCTTTTCTATTTCTAAAATCCTATCTTGACTTACATTACATCAAATATTATGTGAAATATTCCTTAAAATGTACTTATCTAAAGCTCTAACAATATGTAATTGTATTAAGATAATCTGTTCTCTCTCTTACTTATTTATTTATTTATATATTATTTTATATTTTATATGTATGTAATTATATATAGATGCACGTTCGTATTTATTTAAGAGAAATAAATAAGAGTTTGTGTTTGATAAGAAAAATATATTAATATATATCAACATACATATAGGCTTATGTATATATATATATATATATATATATATATATATATATATATATATATATATATATATATATATATATATATATATATATATATATATATATATATATATATATATATATATATATATATGATAAATTGTACTCTAAGTTTATTACGGATTTATGCAGATGAATTTTATTTTAGGTCGAATCTTCCGTCTGTGGTACTGATGGAGTTACATACTTGAATGAATGTGAAATGAGAGTAGCTGCATGTAACAAAGGCCAGTATGTAGTTGTTGGTTCTAGAGGTCCATGTGGTAAGCATATAATGAAACATTCATTTATTCATTGTAATAAGTATATGGATAATGAAATGTTATTTTACACATCAAATTTCATAGTGGTGATTTATCATGAAAAAAGAACAAGATTATAATATTTTAGTCTAAAGAAATCATAAATAAATTGATAGACACACTATCATAAATTTTATGGATTGCAAATCATTTGAAATTCAAGTTTTCTTGTATTTAGTATCTTTTATTAATCATGGAATATAAAAGTGTTTTTTTAATTTATTTATTTTCACAATTTATAGATTGTCATCTTTTAAAACTTCATAATTTTTCCATTTTAAATATCTTTATCATTCATATCTTTATTTACTTGTGATCTATATGAAAATATTAAAGATTAAAATAATAGAAAGTATCTGTTATTTTAATACAAAAGTTGTAACTTTGACAAAGAGAAATTTTAAAACTTTATTAATAGAGTTTTATAAATAATATTATTCCCATAGGAGAAAATATAATTATTTTTATATACAAGTATTGAATAAACATATATTTTACTCAACAGTGTTATATGCATAACTACATAAATTAAGTAATATTTTTCAGAATTTAAAATACATAAACAAAAAAAATATTTATTAGTTTAATTGTACCAATATGTTGATTCTAGTCAGTATAAAACCGAAATGTATAGATTTCATATTACTGTATTTAATAATTTATTGTGATTTAGATATTTTGATATTTTTATCGTAATTTTTTCTAAGGATACCTGAATTTACCCCATTATTAACAAAACCTTTTCAGGGAAGGAAGTATGGAATCGTTGATCAAGTGCATTATAATATCACTTATTGGATATCACGTGCCATTATATCAGAAGAATGTCTTTATTACCTATAAAAGATGCATAGCATTATTTATTTTTGAGCCTTTTTGAGAAATGTATAGAAATTTGTTTTTAGATCGGAGTTTTGTCTTCAACTTCCCTCTTTTTTTTCATTTCCTTTAAATATATCAAATCATTTTATTATAAAAGTTAAATTCTTGAAGTTATTTAGTATGAGTCAAGCAATTGCTAAGCATAATTATACAGAAATTTATATCTTAATTTCATTTTATCATGAAAAAAAAATATATTCATTGGATTTATTTATGTTTTCATCTTTTGATTTTTTGAAATAATATATTTTGTGTCTGAATACTTAAATAAATATAAAATTCAGTTCATTTTTTAAAAATATTCTTAAAATATCACCATTTTTATCTGTTAATGTTGTGTTAATAAATTAATTTTAAATGTTTTAACTAATTTAAATTAAATGTAAAAACAAAAATTTCATGCTCTTGAGTAATTTTTGTACTGAATATATTTGATTAAAGAAAACAAAAGCAATTAAATAAATCTCACACTAAAAGCTAATAAAAGATTTCAGAAAATCAAGAGTTGAAGCTTCAAATTTTGCTTAAATTGGAAAAAAAAATCAGAATAAAGCTATTTAAAAGTGAAATGTTGTTGATATTTCCAATTTCAAAGACTGCCAAAAGCAATAATTTTTTTTAAACTTTCATATTAAATGAAAATAAAAACAAAAATGTACCACACATATTTTTCTTCATTTTAAAGCAAGAATATTTTTCCAAACGTACTTATTTCTGTATTAAAGCATTTTCTCAGAAAAAATAAAAACCTTGAAGATAAAACAAAAGATTAAATCAAATATTTATTTAATCTATTGCTTTTAACATTACCGAGAAAGAAAGTATGTAATCATGTCGGAGTGAATTATCGATTTGAGACTTATGATAAAAGCTTAGCAAATATTAAATAAAATGCCCAGAGCAAAATAAAAAAGTGAGTTCTATTGGGAAATATTACACTTATATTATTAAAAGATTTAAAATAAAAAGATAATACTTAAATTCAATAATATGAAGCTACTTATTATATACTAACTTAATTACGTAGTGTATGATATTACGGTGTTTTGTTTTCTTTTTTGTTGAAGGAAAGAAAATTAAAATACTGGTTCTAGAAAAAAATACGCATTATTTTTAAATAACTGCGCTATTCACTTTAGTTCCCTTTTGTGAATTTTATGTGATTTGCTGTATTTGAAAAAAGTCAAACTGATTTTATTATAAAAATATTAATTAGTTAATAAACAAGAATAGTAATATATTAAGAAAATAAATTATAAATAATATTTTGTAGTATATACATAAATTATAAAATATCAAAATAAATATTAAATTATTTTAAAAGAAGGTTTTTTCTTAAATTTAAGCTATTGTGTCTCAATCTGGTGAAAAGAAAACCAGTAGTCATTCATATTTTAATGATTAATTAATTAGCGTAGGAATTGTAGATGAATAAATACACCACAGATCACGATATAAAACTGCTTTTAAATGTATAAATGATGTATAAATAGTAAATATCGTTAAAAGTTTTCAATATGGTTATTCTACAAAAAAATATCCTCCAGAATCTAATTATAACTTTTTACTCGAAGCTATGGTTTATTAATAAAAAGCGTAACTTAATGAAAAAGTAATTTTAAGTTTACGAAATATATATATATTTAAAATAATAATAAATGATTAAGTGTTATTTAACAGGAAATTGCTTTGTAATTTCTCTTTTTCAAATAATTTTCGGCTTATATATTGCAATAAATGATTCTGAATAGTATGATTTCAATGTTATCCAACGATATTTTCCAAAGATAATCTTCATATTGATAATTAAATAATTTAATATAAAATAATTTTTATTAATATATATATATATATCATGAAATTTGTAAGAATTGCCTGCAAAACTGCAAATTAGAAATTTTACTTTTAGCTTTAATAATTTTTTATACCAAACTTTATTTATTAACAACAATCACATTCCCATACTAATTAAATAAAACTTTGTGGCACAGCAGCCCATCTAGGCCACAAGGCCTACAGTGCCCATCTCTGTTTTCTTGACCGAAAGGCCGCGCTGGTGATAAGGCAAATGCGGTCACCAAGCATGCATGGCAACTAAACTTAGTTTTTAGTTGCCATGCATGCTTGGTACTCAGTTTACTGACCCACAGAAGGGATGAAATACTGAGTCGAGATAAAAGATATTATTTATAAAAAGATAAATATAAGTAACTTGTAATGCATATTTCTATTTTCGCTCATTTGAAACATCTTTTCCTTATTACTCATGAAAGTCTTACACGTTAACATTAAGTTTATTATATCATTATATAAATATTCGGATTTTGAAACTTTTAATTTTATTCAAATCTTAGAGAGCTTTTTATTTTAATGATTGTTTTTGACATATTCCTTATACGACGGTTACTCTGAAATTTTTGAGATTCTCGCGAACGATAATTTACAAAATAAAAATAACGGTTTAATTTTAAAATATAAAGTATTTTAACATAGAAGACGATTTTTATTGACTTACTTCAACTTGTTTAGAGTAGTTTAAATTTTAAACAGAAGAGAAAAGGGAGTTGACGCGAGAATATTTTCGCACTATGATTTTCTACGATTTTAAAGCAGGATTAAATCAAGAAGAATGCTTTCAATGGTTGCAATCAGCATTTGGTTATGAATCTCCAGATCGTGTTACTGTATTCAGATGGTTTAGAGAATTTAGAATAGGTTGCAATTTTCTTCAGGATGAAGAACACACAAGAAGGCCGCGTCGGCAGTAATCCCGGATAATGTGTCTGCCATACGAAAAATGTTAATGGATGATAATCGCTGTACCTATCAAATGATACAGAAAGAACTTAATATTGAATCTGTAACCATACACAAAATCAGCCATAAAGAATTACATATGAAAAAAGTATGCCGTTTTGTTACCCATAATCTAACTGAACACCAAAAAGAGGAGCGCGTCAGAATTGGTAAAGAAACTCTTAGATTGCTAAATGATGGTGGCCACCGCATCATTTCTAAAATTGTAACAGGTGATGATAACGTACATACCGTTTTTTGACGTTCCAACAGGTGAAGAAAAAGGGGTGTAGGTCTTTGAAGATGATCCCAAGCCGACAATGGTGAAAAAACAACGCACACTGAAAAAAGTGATGTATGCCGTTTTCTTCAGAAGTACGGAATTGGTAGAAGCCACCAAGTTGGAAGGATAGAAGACAGTAACAGCAAACTGGTATACCACTAAATGTCTTCCAGAAATTCTACAAGAACTGAATGTTAGGGGACTAATGCTTTACAATGACAATGCATCTTCACATACAGCCGGATTAACAGTTGAGTTTCTTAAACCAAAACAAATTAAAGTAATCGAACATCCGCCGGTTTCACCTGATATAGCTACGTGCGACTTTTGGTTATTCTTTAATTTAAAAAAGAACTTACGTGGATGTCATTTTTATTCATAAGAAGGGATTGATGTGGCTATAAAAGCATTTTTTAATCTATTCCAAGAAATGAATGACTTGAGGCATTTAATTTGTGGAAAATTCGTCTACAGAAGTGCATTGATGCTGGAGGAAACTACTTGGAACACACCTAAAATTTTGTAAGTATAACTTTAAAAACTTAGTTGTATCTCAAAAATTTCTGAGTGACGCTCGTATGAATAAGTATAAGGAACTCTTCATCTTGTTGCTTAATATGTTTCGTTATTGGCCTTTTAAATAAAGTCTTCTTTTTTGTAGTTTTGTTTCTTTGATATGTTTTCAAGCAAGAGTAAATTATTCAACAAAGGAAGAGAATTTTCTCACCGCTTATTATTTAAAGTTATTTCGGAAGTACTAAAAATATCCGTCCCCAAGATAGTATTGACCATTTAAAATAGTTAAATTAAGGTTAGTCTGCTATGTTGATCAGTATCTCTAAACTTTTAGCAATTAAGAAATATTCAACTGCACACCAGAATGCAAAACATTCAGCAATTTTTATTCTCTTATAATAGATTATATACTACATATTATTCAATATTATTATATAAAACTTTAAAATTAATCACACATGCTAAATGTTTCTTAATTTAATCTTTTTATATCCTAATAACAAAAAAACTAATAATATCTATAATTAATACTATTATAATTATGGATAATATTTAATAAATAATAAAGCAGCATAAAATTCCGGTTGATAAAAAATTTAATGTTTGCAAACTAAATTTAAACACAAAGCAAAAAATCTATATTTAAACTCAAAGCAAAACAATATGATTAACTTAATTATATTTTTATAATATATATATATATATATATATATATATATATATATATATATATATATATATATATATATATATATATATATATATATATATATATATATATATATATATATATATATATATATATATATATATATATATATATATATATATATATATATATATATATATATATATATATATATAAGCCGGACAACTTGTCTAGTGGCCATGTGCCTGACTTCGGAAAGGAAGGTCCGGGTTCGAATCCTGGTTCAGGCATGGATGTACTTTCTCTCTCTTTATCATGTCTTTGTCCTTTCCTTGTGTGTATGAATGATGCCTCCCCTATAAGGGGGTCCTTATGGCATGTGGGAGGGTGCGATGGTGGCCGACCCCCTGTGGTGCCCCCGGGGCAATGCCTCGGTGTCTAAGACGTCGCTGTTTCTGGCATCAGGGAAAAATTTATTAACAGACTATGTTGCAGTTGTAACTGTCTACAATCTAACATTGAAAAATATATATATATATATATATATATATATATAACATATATTTAAAGAAAATAATAGAGTTGAGTCTTTCTTTTACTCAAAATGTTTTAAATGTTTTTGAAGCATATACAATTTTGCGATTCTTTAAGTAACATTTTAAATTAACTTGCTTTAGAAATTTTCTCTTATGAGACATTAAAGTGCTAAGAACTGTTCAAATTATGCGTCTTCTCTCGAAATTATGAAACTCGCTTTATCTGAATAAATGATGGCACATAACTAATGCATCTGTAGTTTTGCAAAGCTCACATGAATGTTAAATAGGTGATACTAACGTATGAATTGTGAAAACTAGTTTGAATTAAAATGTAATACGAAATATTTATAGCAGACATAACATGTTTATTAACATGGTGCTTAAAAAGCAAACAGGAATTTTTTCTTAATTTTTAAAAATGCAATTTCTTTCCTATTGTTAAGTTACTTTAATATATAGAGAGATTTTTTAACTCACATTTTATAAATAAATTTAAAAAAAATTGACTTAAGTTGAGTGAAGAAATACCCATTTCAAGTTTTGTATATCCCGGTAATGGTAAGAAGAAATTTATCCACTATATGGCAATGTTTGTCAGAAATCCTTCTTTAATAATTATAAATAGCTATATTATATGCTAACGCTGTGTATCAATTTATTACTAGTTACTATTTCATTTTCGATTTACTGTTTTTTTCATTTCATAACCCCTCATGCTCTCTTTTTTTATCATTTTTGAAATATGTAAAATTTATAAACTGAGTATTTAATAGAAATTTATTTTTTGAATATTGATATATATAATAATTTTATATAATAAATGAGTATATATTTAACTTAAACAACTTAACTCACACCAAATTTTACTAGAATATCTTTTGGTTTTATATAGGTTCACATACCATACCTCGTCTGTTATATTTTCTTAAATATCCTAAGGAATATAAAGTATTAAATAAATGAAGGACTTCATATAATAAAATAACTGTGGACTCATAAATATATATCCCACGAAATATAAACATCAGTCTTAATACATGCTAATTTCAAAATATCATACAATATCATACAATATATTTGTGTGTTCGATTCATTTATATTTTTAAAAACAAATCATTTTAAATGATCTTGTGCACCACACGTAGATTTTTACTTTATCATTATATGCTTGAAAATTACAATGATTGCAACTGTATTGATAATTTGCATCACTGAACATTTTTTGTTTACTTATTTTGCAAATATATATATATATATATATGTGTGTGTGTGTGTGTGTATATATGTACACACACACACACATATATATATTCTGACAAAACTCTGTTCATTGGTGTCTGCTTAAGTCAAGTTTGGTTTTTATATTTAAACTTTTCTATATATTTATAAATCTCTTCAATAGTTTTAAATTTATCTCAGAAAACATTATTAAATTTAACAACGAATATTTTTTGAGGAATCTTTGCTTAAAGATGGTAATGGATATGCTTATTAGGAATTGTTAGAATTCATATTATCATGATAATTAACATTTGTTTTTAAATTGTACATAAACATTACTAAGTTTGTTAAGATATAAGGATCTTCTTCGGAAGAATGCAGTAAGAAAAAAAGAAACATTCTTATATTAGCACATATTTTCCTACGTATAATTTGATCTAATAGTAAACAATTAAAACCGAAAAATATTGTTTAACATTTGAAGAAGATACTAAAGCTATACTAACATATTATATGTAGATTCATGATGAGTTTTTTATTTTTAATTTATTTTTTATAGTTTGCATTTCCTTTCTTAAGAAAGAAATAAAGAAACTCCAGAGTAAAACATTCAACAAATATCTACAAAAATGAAATACGACTCTTATTTCCTGCTATCCAATCCAAATTTATTCATTTAGATTTATCGCGGATTTAAATGTCTTATCGGATTTAGGTGCTCTTTCTTATTGAGAGGTACCTAATTCACATTAAACTTCATATAGATCTGCCAAATTGTCACTAATCTAAAAAACACCTGATCCTAGATTAATAATGTCAAGGAACACACCAGTTCCTTGACATTATTAACAAAAATAAAACCTATTCTTAAATAAATGCTTAATGTAAACTATCTTCACACTGAATAATATAAACTTATCAGTATTTCATATTGAAATATAACTCAACACATTAAAAATTATGAATAGACCATGGGTAGATTCAAATTCAAAGCGCTTGAATAGACTAGTGTTAAGATTTTTTGTAGATTTTAAATTAGTAAATGTTAAGCAATGGCCATTTTCTGTATAAAATTCCTTGAAAAAAATTGACAAAACACACAAATAATATAATTATGAAGAATAAACTTTACTGTGTAATCTAAAAACTGTTTCAAAATTTGTTTGAAAATTATTTTAATATTTTTAGAGTTTAAAAATAAGAATTATTAAAATTTTTATGAATATCATTTTACTAATTTTCTAATTTCTGAAATAAATAAAATTATTAACTTAAAATTTTCATGGTATTTTTCTTTTAAGTTTCATCAATTTATTTCAGATCTGTGCCAAAATGTTCACTGCAAGTATGGTGCTCGCTGTGAGAATGGACAGTGTGTTTGTCCAGTTAACTGTCCAGATAGTTATGAAGCTGTGTGTGCCAGCGACGGCACGTCCTATAGTAATGAATGTGAAATGAGAAGAGAGGCTTGCATTAGAAGTGAAGAGCTGAATGTTTTATTTTATGGTGAATGTGAAGATATAGGAAGCTCGGGACACGGTACAATTTTGATATTCCTCATTCATATTTAATATTATTTAGTTATGTTATTCTATTTAATAATTAATAGGTTTAACAATTATAAAAGACTTATTTTAACATTTAATAGCTAATAACTTTAAACAAATTTCACTATATATAATACGAAAAGTTAAATGTATCACATTTATCTAATCAGTGTACAATAATTTATGTATATATTTCCCAAAAACAACATATAAAAATTTATTTATATTAAAATACTTAGATTTATACCGATAGCCGTTTACATTGGAATTTAATTTAAAAATGGGGAACATTTTGTATTTAAATTTTTTATGCTTTTCTTCAAAGCATATGGTATCAATAACTAATTTCATTTTTACACAAGAAGAAAATTTACAGTAAGCTTGGTTTTCAAAAATTTCCTTTAAATATTGTTGTTATATAAGAAATGAAGTCTGTTGTGTCTTCGATAAGAAGTATTTGTAGTTACATTATTCATTTTTGGTTGAATCAAAGCTTCTTGGATGTGTAACATATCTTTTGACAGTCTATATGGTTACACTGATTGTGATCTCACTTTTTCCGGAAATATTGCATCCATAAATTCATGTCAATCACACCGAAAATTTTGCCACATCAATGAAAACTCCTAACGCTTATAGTCGGGATGAAAGCAATATTATCTGTTTAGCACTGAATATACCTAAAGCTATAGTGTAAACTGTGAGGCGAAAATTGAGGTTGTGTGAAATTGTAGATTGTAGCAATGCTAGGGATTATTAATGTGGTAATAATTATTTTATATCACTTGTGCATTCATCACAAATAGAAATTTTGCAGTAGATATATAATCTTCTGCTCTAACGCCTTAGAATAGAAAACTTATTTAACAATTGCGCTATTCACCACATTATTTTGATGTCACATTAATCGAAAGCAATTGATCGCTGGCTTTCGAGTTAATGACATCTGGCAATTTATTACCGTTGATGAATTTAAGCAATTTATTAAACCTATATGTTTGTTGCATTTTTAGATTATTATTGTTTCGTATACAAACTCTTTGAAAATACTATTTAAATTTACAATATTGATACACAATATCAATGATATATCAATGAACTATGAATTATAATGTTAAACCTGTTTGGTGCTCGGAGTCACAAACTTAATAAATGTTTATCAAAATCAAAAAATAAGGATTTTATTTTGGTATTGATGGTGAAGCAATAACTGCTAACTAAATGTACAGTCCATAACTGCTAACTAAATGTACAGTCCATAACTGCTAACTAAATGTACAGTCCATAACTGCTACACATCATCTTGAAAATTAATTTGTATTTTTAAATATTATCCCATTTTTATTCGATTTAACATCGGTAACACAATTATTGTTATTATTGTCGAAATTCCATGATTTGAGATATGATATTTTAGGATCTACAGAATTAGAGTTCTTGAAAGTTTAAAAGTTCGTTTGCGTGTCTAAAAATGTTTAATAAATATTATTCGGTTATTTTTATACTTTCCTGACAGTACTTTTAATGTCTAAAATGTATTCAAAAGTTCATTTAAGGTTTTATTTTCGCGTATTATCTTTGGAAAAAATTAATCAATTTAACGTATTTTTTTAAATATTGGTGACTTAAATGTTATTTTTAATTAATTGCTTTAGTCAAATTTATTTTAATTATAAATAATTTAAAATTATATAATTTTGAAGTAATGCATGTTTTTTATATACTTAATATATTCAAATAATTTCATAGTATTAAGGGAGTTTACTTCTTCAGACACTTTGTTATTTTATTTTCCAATTATCCTTAAAAATCACGTTCTTGAAGTTTTTAAACTAGTAAAAGAAGTATCTAGTTTTAAAGTAAAGAAAAAGAAAGAGAACATTGTCAATAAATGAGCGAAATTTCTTCAAAAGTAATTTTCTTCCAAAAGTTAAAGTGAAAATGGGTTTCGGAAAGAAACAAAGTCGGCATGCGTTTAAACGCAAAACTCTTGCACTTTGACATGAGCTGTAATTTTGCTTACGTTGCTTTTGTAAATTGTTCGCCATCCATTCAAAAAAGAAGTAAAAATTCTACAGCCACATGAATGTTTCATAAAAGAAATTTCGGAAATAAACAAAATGTTCCATGTTCTTTTCTTCCATTATTCCTTTCACCGTTTTTTCCTTTCTTTGTTTTTATTTTTGCCTTGACCGAGAGAGTAGATAATGGGGCATAAATGTTAAAAGGCTTAAGGGAATCGAAAATATTGGAAATACGTAGGGAAAAAAAGGAATTTTATTCAGTGAAATCGTTCTTCAATAAATCGTGGGGGAGATTCTGTGTCCTAGAGATCAAAGCGTCATAGACACCGAGCTTTTTAGTTTCAGATTTATCTGTTGTTTGTTGAAAAAGAGATAAATAAAGACTGAAAAATGTGGAATTCTTTAGTTGGTTGGTCTCTAAAACCTACATTCATCATATGGTATCGGATCAAGATGTAGTAAAGGGAATGTTAGCTAGCTGTGAATACAATTTGAAGGTCATTCAAAATATAAAATTGATGCGTTTTGTTGCAGAGAACAGAAAATAAGAGTGTGGTTTTTAAAATTTAATGCATTTGATTAATATAAATGTTTAAAAATTTGAACAATGTTTTCTCTTTTAAAATTACATTCCTTTTAGACTTAAAAATCTCATGAATTCTTGTTTAAGTATCTTTGTACAATGTTTTCAACATGTTTAAATTTCAATGTGAATATAAATTTATATTTAACAAACATCATTGTACATATATGTATGTATTTGTAGTATTTTTCATATATTTTAGAATTATCACTTTCTGCATAAGGGATTTCTTTTTCTAAAATGAAATACTAATGTTATCAATTTTTAATATCAAGATTTAAGTTCATGCATTACATTTTCTTACTTTAAGATCAAATTTTTATACTGAGGGTTCAGGAGATTTTTCTTTATATGTGTATTGTGTCTATTCATATTAAGGAATTTTTATTTAAAAATGTAAAGCACCAGTATACCAAAGATTTATTAGGTTATGATACAATCTTTCACGGATAATTACAAGATGTTTTCTTATCATTCACTTAAAGAAAACAAAATGTGCTTATTTTTTTAATTTTTCTGAAATTGAAATTCCGTGAGCATTTCTTGATCCTAATTTTAAATCTAAAATGTTGTTACTATACAAAGAGCAAATTTGAATGGTAGTAGAATTTTAAGTCAAAAATTATAACTTGTAAGAAATATTTTTATGCCGTTATTTTTTACGATTTTAGCGTCTACATTCAAACTTGCAATATGTTCATTCTTAAACTGTATTTCATCTGAACGATATATTAACATTACTAAATAGCAACTAAATTTATTTAAATTTAATATAGTTGGAAACTATAAGTTCTGAAGTATTCATGTGTCAAATTTAACTGTAGAGTAATTGCAAAATGTTTACATGATAGTCGCTTGTTAAAAATTGTTTCATGAGTTAAATTGATTATATGTTTATATGAATAATATCATTTGAAAACCAGTTAAACAATAGCAGAGTTTTTAGTGTGATATTTCATTAATTTGATTAAATCACATTAGCAAACACAGTATCGTTTACTGTTATACTAATGATGTTTAATTATTTTATTTTAACACTGTAACATTGAAGGAATCGAAAATAATTTTATTGTAAATTTTATGTATTTAGAATCAACTGAGGTAGGTAATATATTATGGTTCATTTAAATAGGATTTAAATTTGATATAGACTCGTTATTATAAATGATTTGACGAAGTAATTTAATATTGAATAAAACGTTGTTCTTTTAATATTTGTTATTTTGTGTATTTTTTTACTTATAATTGACTTTAAAAATTACTGATAAATACATCAATTTTCTTTTCTCAATGATATATTTAAATGGATTATTTTAAAACTTTTAAGTATCACAAATTACTTTGTAAGTGAATGATAAAATGATCACTTTAAAAGTCATTCAAAATTATTTTCATTTTTTAGGAATTTATTGTATTATTTATCAAGTTTAAATAAATGTTTGTCATTAAAAGTAAAAAATCATGCTTCTAGCCATAATCTTATTTTATCTTTCAATTTATCTTATTTTAAATTAAATATATTTTGTGAGGAATAAATGAATGTATCACATTTTTTGTTATTTTTCCATTGTTGATAATTACTAGTATAATTTAGGAAATCATAAAATACATTTTATGCCTTCTAGTAAAAGGAGCAATATTTTTTCATTTAAATGTATATAACTGAGTTATAGAACAATTCATAATTCATGATGCGTATTTTGTAATAGCTGTTTCTAAAAGCATATATATACATAAAATATATAATCAAGGGATTCACCAAATCAAATTATTAAATATATGGCTCTTAAAATTTTTGTCTCTTAACATTTCTTAGTATTTAATGACCGGCATTTAACCACCTTCAATATTCATGATAATTTTTAAGATAATTGGATTTTTATTCATAAAACTTTTTTCTAAATTTCTGTCTGCTCAAGTATAAATAGTTCAACATATTTTACAATTTAATTATTTAAAAATATGGAATTTTTATTAAAACAATATAAATACAATAATTATATTTTTATTTGCTTACAATTACAGATATGAGTGTAGGAGGTAAAGGCTGCTTAGAAAAGAATTGTAAATTTGGAGCAACTTGTGAATACGATTTGGGAGGACAACCCCAATGTGCCTGCAACTTTAACTGTCCACCGAACCGAAAACCTGTTTGCGGATCAGATAACGTCATTCACAATAATGATTGTGCGTTAAAGGAAGAATCTTGTCGCCTACAAGTTCAAATATATATTTTGCCTACAGCAATATGTGAAGGTAAATTTTTAATGTATAAAATGAAGATAAAAATAAATTATCACGAGTTTAAATGCATTTCTTTATCATAATTTATTTGTATTCAGCATCGTTTATCATAATATTCTGTTCGAACGTCTTTCTTTGTGTAAGTCAAATTAAAAATATATCATTAAATAGATTTTTAAAATATAGTTTTAATGATAAATTTTTAAAAAATCTATTTATTTTGTTTAAATATTTTTGTACGACATGTTAAATGATTGATGTTTTATTACAAGAGAAGGTGCTCATTTTTCAGATTAAAAATATAGGGAAGTTACTTTCAAATTGTGAACCAATTACATGTGGTAATTTACGCATATGTATCCAGCTGAAGGATTAAT
>CM057822.1:21515557-21641458 GCA_030067965.1 Latrodectus elegans | reverse complement strand
GATTTTAAAGCAGGATTAAATCAAGAAGAATGCTTTCAATGGTTGCAATCAGCATTTGGTTATGAATCTCCAGATCGTGCTACTGTATTCCAGATGGTTTAGAGAATTTAGAATAGGTTGCAATTTTCTTCAGGATGAAGAACACACAAGAAGGCCGCGTCGGCAGTAATCCAGATAATGTGTCTGCCATACGAAAAATGTTAATGGATGATAATCGCTGTACCTATCAAATGATACAGAAAGAACTTAATATTGAATCTGTAACCATACACAAAATCAGCCATAAAGAATTACATATGAAAAAGTATGCCGTTTTGTTACCCATAATCTAACTGAACACCAAAAAGAGGAGCGCGTCAGAATTGGTAAAGAAACTCTTAGATTGCTAAATGATGGTGGCCACCGCATCATTTCTAAAATTGTAAAAGGTGATGATAACGTACATACCGTTTTTTGACGTTCCAACAGGTGAAGAAAAAAGGGTGTAGGTCTTTGAAAGATGATCCCAAGCCGACAATGGTGAAAAAACAACGCACACTGAAAAAAGTGATGTATGCCGTTTTCTTCAGAAGTACGGAATTGGTAGAAGCCACCAAGTTGGAAGGATAGAAGACAGTAACAGCAAACTGGTATACCACTAAATGTCTTCCAGAAATTCTACAAGAACTGAATGTTAGGGGACTAATGCTTTACAATGACAATGCATCTTCACATACAGCCGGATTAACAGTTGAGTTTCTTAAACCAAAACAAATTAAAGTAATCGAACATCCGCCGGTTTCACCTGATATAGCTACGTGCGACTTTTGGTTATTCTTTAATCTAAAAAAGAACTTACGTGGACGTCATTTTTATTCATAAGAAGGGATTGATGTGGCTATAAAGCATTTTTAATCTATTCCAAGAAATGAATGACTTGAGGCATTTAATCTGTGGAAAATTCGTCTACAGAAGTGCATTGATGCTGGAGGAAACTACTTGGAACACACCTAAAATTTTGTAAGTATAACTTTAAAAACTTAGTTGTATCTCAAAAATTTCTGAGTGACGCTCGTATGAATAAGTATAAGGAACTCTTCATCTTGTTGCTTAATATGTTTCGTTATTGGCCTTTTAAATAAAGTCTTCCTTTTTGTAGTTTTGTTTCTTTGATATGTTTTCAAGCAAGAGTAAATTATTCAACAAAGGAAGAGAATTTTCTCACCGCTTATTATTTAAAGTTATTTCGGAAGTACTAAAAATATATATCCCCAAGATAGTATTGACCATTTAAAATAGTTAAATTAAGGTTAGTCTGCTATGTTGATCTGTATCTCTAAACTTTTAGCATTTAAGAAATATTCAACTGCACACCAGAATGCAAAACATTCAGCAATTTTTATTCTCTTATAATAGATAATATACTACATATTATTCAATATTATTATATAAAACTTTAAAATTAATCACACATGCTGAATGTTTCTTAATTTAATCTTTTTATATCTTAATAACAAAAAAACTAATAATATCTATAATTAATACTATTATAATTATGGATAATATTTAATAAATAATAAAGCAGCATAAAATTCCGGTTGATAAAAAATTTAATGTTTGCAAACTAAATTTAAGCACAAAGCAAAAAATCTAAATTTAAACTTTTAAACTCAAAGCAAAAAAAACAATATGATTAACTTAATTATATTTTTATAATATATATATATATATATATATATATATATATATGTATATATATATATATATATATATATATATATATATATATATATATATATATATATATATATATATATATATATATATATATATATATATATATATATATATATATATATATATATATATATATATATATATATATATATATATATATATATAAAGCCAGACAACTTGTCTAGTGGCCATGTGCCTGACTTGAAAGGAAGGTCAGGTTCAGAATCCTGGTTCAGGCATGGATGTACTTTCTCTCTCTTTATCATGTCTTTGTCCTTTCCTTGTGTGTATGAATGATGCCTCCCTATAAGGGTCCTTATGGCATGTGGGAGGGTGCGATGGTGGCCGACCCTCTGTGGTGCCTCCAGGGGCAATGCCTCCCAGTGTCTAAGACGTCGCTGTTTCAGCATCAGGGAAAAAATTTATTAACAGACTATGCTTTGCAGTTGTAACTGTCTACAATCTAACATTGAAAAATATATATATATATATATATATATATATATAACATATATTTAAAGAAAATAATAGAGTTGAGTCTTTCTTTTTACTCAAAATGTTTTAAATGTTTTTAAAGCATATACAATTTTGTGATTCTTTAAGTAACATTTTAAATTAACTTGCTTTAGAAATTTTCTCTCTTATGAGACATTAAAGTGCTAAGAACTGTTCAAATTATGCGTCTTGTCTCAGAAATTATGAAACTCCTTTATCTGAATAAATGATGGCACATAACTAATGCATCTGTAGTTTTGCAAAGCTCACATGAAATGTTAAATAGGTGATACTAATGTATGGATTGTGAAAACTAGTTTGAATTAAAATGTAATACAGAAATATTTATAGCAGACATAACATGTTTATTAACATGGTGCTTAAAAAGCAAACAGGAATTTTTTCTTAATTTTTACAAAATGCAATTTCTTTCCTATTGTTAAGTTACTTTAATATATAGAGAGATTTTTAACTCACATTTTATAAAATAAATTTAAAAAAATTGACTTAAGTTGAGTGAAGAAATACCTATTTCAAGTTTTGTATATCCAGTAATGGTAAGAAGAAATTTATCCACTATATGGCAATGCTTGTCAGAAATCCTTCTTTAATAATTATAAATAGCTATATTATATGCTAACGCTATGTATCAATTTATTACTAGTTACTATTCCATTTTCGATTTTCTGTTTTTTTCATTTAATAACCCCTGATGCTCTCTTTTTTTATCATTTTTGAAATATGTAAAATTTATAAACTGAGTATTTAATAGAAATTTATTTTTTGAATATTGATATATATAATAATTTTATAATAAATGAGCATATATTTAACTTAAACAACTTAACTCACACCAAATTTTACTAGAATATCTTTTGGTTGTATATAGGTTCACATACCATACCTCGTCTGTTATATTTTCTTAAATATCCTAAGGAATATGAAGTATTAAATAAATGAAGGACTTCATGTAATAAAATAACTGTGGACTCATAAATATATATCTCACGAAATATAAACATCAGTCTTAATACATGCTAATTTCAAAATATCATACAATATCATACAATATATTTGTGTGTTCGATTCACTTATATTTTTAAAAACAAATCATTTTAAATGATCTTGTGCACCACACGTAGATTTTTACTTTATCATTATATACTTGAAAATTACAATGATTGTAACTGTATTGATAATTTGCATCACTGAACATTTATTGTTTACTTATTTTGCAAATATATATATATGTATGTATATGCGTGTGTGTATATATATATATATGTACACACACACACACACACACATATATATATATATATGCGTGTATATATATATATATATGTACACACACACACATATATATATATGTATATATTCTGACAAAACTCTGTTCGTTGGTGTCTGCTTAAGTCAAGTTTGGTTTTTATATTTAAACTTTTCTATATATTTATAAATCTCTTCAATAGTTTTAAATTTATCTCAGAAAACATTATTAAATTTAACAACGAATATTTTTGAGGAATCTTTTGCTTAAAGATGGTAATGGATATGCTTATTAGGGAATTGTTAGAATTCATATTATCATGATAATTAACATTTGTTTTTAAATTGTACATAAACATTACTAAGTTTGTTAAGATATAAGGATCTTCTTCAGGAAGAATGCAGTAAGAAAAAAGAAACATTCTTATATTAGCACATATTTTCCTACGTATAATTTGATCTAATAGTAAACAATTAAAACCGAAAAGAATATTGTTTAACATTTGAAGAAGATACTAAAGCTATACTAACATATTATATGTAGATTCATGATGAGTTTTTTATTTTTAAATTATTTATTATAGTTTGAATTTCATTTATTAAGAAAGAAATAAAGAAACTCCAGAGTAAAACATTCAACAAATATCTACAAAAATGAAATACGACTCTTATTTCCTGCTATCCAATCCAAATTTATTCATTTAGATTTATAGCGGATTTAAATGTCTTTTCGGTTTTAGGTGCTCTTTCTTATAGAAAGGTACCTAATTCACATTAAACTTCATATAGATCTGCCAAATTGTCACTAATCTAAAAACACCTGATCCTAGATAAAATCCTAAATATATTAACAGTTCCTTGATATTATTAACAAAAATAAAACCTATTCTTAAATAAATGCTTAATGTAAACTATCTTCACACTGAATAATATAAACTTATCAGTATTTCACATTGAAATATAACTCAACACATTAAAAATTATGAATAGACCACGGGTAGATTCAAATTCAAAGCGCTTGAATAGTCTAGTGTAAAGATTATTTGTAGATTTTAAATTAGTAAATGTTAAGCAATGGCCATTTTCTGTATAAAATTCCTTGAAAAAATTGACAAAACACACAAATGATATAATTATGAAAAATAAACTTCACTATGTAATATAAAAACTATTTCAAAATTTGGTTGAAAATTATTTTAATATTTTTGGGGTTTAAAAATAAGAATTAATAAAAATTTTTATGAATATAATTTTACTAATTTTCTAATTTCTGAAATAAATAAAACTATTAACTTAAAATTTTCTAGGTATTTTTCTTTTAAGTTTCATCAATTTATTTCAGATCTGTGCCAAAATGTTCACTGCAAGTATGGTGCTCGCTGTGAGAATGGACAGTGTGTTTGTCCAGTTAACTGTCCAGATAGTTATGAAGCTGTGTGTGCCAGCGACGGCACGTCCTATAGTAATGAATGTGAAATGAGAAGAGAGGCTTGCATTAGAAGTGAAGAGCTGAATGTTTTATTTTATGGTGAATGTGAAGATATAGGAAGCTCGGGACACGGTACAATTTTGATATTCCTCATTCATATTTAATATTATTTAGTTATGTTATTCTATTTAATAATTAATAGGTTTAACAATTATAAAAGACTTATTTTAACATTTAATAGCTAATAACTTTAAACAAATTTCACTATATATAATACGAAAAGTTAAATGTATCACATTTATCTAATCAGTGTACAATAATTTATGTATATATTTCCCAAAAACAACATATAAAAATTTATTTATATTAAAATACTTAGATTTATACCGATAGCCGTTTACATTGGAATTTAATTTAAAAATGGGGAACATTTTGTATTTAAATTTTTTATGCTTTTCTTCAAAGCATATGGTATCAATAACTAATTTCATTTTTACACAAGAAGAAAATTTACAGTAAGCTTGGTTTTCAAAAATTTCCTTTAAATATTGTTGTTATATAAGAAATGAAGTCTGTTGTGTCTTCGATAAGAAGTATTTGTAGTTACATTATTCATTTTTGGTTGAATCAAAGCTTCTTGGGTGTGTAACATATCTTTTGACAGTCTATATGGTTACACTGATTGTGATCTCACTTTTTCCGGAAATATTGCATCCATAAATTCATGTCAATCACACGGAAAATTTTGCCACATCAATGAAAACTCCTAACGCTTATAGTCGGGATGAAAGCAATATTATCTGTTTAGCACTGAATATACCTAAAGCTATAGTGTAAACTGTGAGGCGAAAATTGAGGTTAAAGTGCAAAATTGTAGATTGTAGCAATGCTAGGGATTATTAATGTGGTAATAATTATTTTATATCACTTGTGCATTCATCACAAATAGAAATTTTGCAGTAGATATATAATCTTCTGCTCTAACGCCTATAGAATAGAAAACTTATTTAACAATTGCGCTATTCACCACATTATTTTGATGTCACATTAATCGAAAGCAATTGATCGCTGGCTTTCGAGTTAATGACATCTGGCAATTTATTACCGTTGATGAATTTAAGCAATTTATTAAACCTATATGTTTGTTGCATTTTTAGATTATTATTGTTTCGTATACAAACTCTTTGAAAATACTATTTAAATTTACAATATTGATACACAATATCAATGGTATATCAATGAACTATGAATTATAATGTTAAACCTGTTTGGTGCTCGGAGTCACAAACTTAATAAATGTTTATCAAAATCCAAAAATAAGGATTTTATTTTGGTATTGATGGTGAAGCAATAACTGCTAACTAAATGTACAGTCCATAACTGCTAACTAAATGTACAGTCCATAACTTCTAACTAAATGTACAGTCCATAACTGCTACACATCATCTTGAAAATTAATTTGTATTTTTAAATATTATCCCATTTTTATTCGATTTAACATCGGTAACACAATTATTGTTATTATTGTCGAAATTCCATGATTTGAGATATGATATTTTAGGATCTACAGAAATAGAGTTCTTGAAAGTTTAAAAGTTCGTTTGCGTGTCTAAAAATGTTTAATAAATATTATTCGGTTATTTTTATACTTTCCTGACAGTACTTTTAATGTCTAAAATGTATTCAAAAGTTCATTTAAGGTTTTATTTTCGCGTATTATCTTTGGAAAAAATTAATCAATTTAACGTATTTTTTTAAATATTGGTGACTTAAATGTTATTTTTAATTAATTGCTTTAGTCAAATTTATTTTAATTATAAATAATTTAAAATTATATAATTTTGAAGTAATGCATGTTTTTTATATACTTAATATATTCAAATAATTTCATAGTATTAAGGGAGTTTACTTCTTCAGACACTTTGTTATTTTATTTTCCAATTATCCTTAAAAATCACGTTCTTGAAGTTTTTAAACTAGTAAAGTATCTAGTTTTAAAGTAAAGAAAAAGAAAGAGAACATTGTCAATAAATGAGCAGAAATTTCTTCAAAAGTAATTTTCTTCCAAAAGTTAAAGTGAAAATGGGTTTCGGAAAGAAACAAAGTCGGCATGCGTTTAAACGCAAAACTCTTGCACTTTGACATGAGCTGTAATTTTGCTTACGTTGCTTTTGTAAATTGTTCGCCATCCATTCAAAAAAGAAGTAAAAATTCTACAGCCACATGAATGTTTCATAAAAGAAATTTCGGAAATAAACAAAATGTTCCATGTTCTTTTCTTCCATTATTCCTTTCACCGTTTTTTTCCTTTCTTTGTTTTTATTTTTGCCTTGACCGAGAGAGTAGATAATGGGGCATAAATGTTAAAAGGCTTAAGGGAATCGAAAATATTGGAAATACGTAGGGGAGAAAGGAATTTTATTCAGTGAAATCGTTCTTCAATAAATCGTGGGGGAGATTCTGTGTCCTAGAGATCAAAGCGTCATAGACACCGAGCTTTTTAGTTTCAGATTTATCTGTTGTTTGTTGAAAAAGAGATAAATAAAGACTGAAAAATGTGGAATTCTTTAGTTGGTTGGTCTCTAAAACCTACATTCATCATTTGGTATCAGATCAAGATGTAGTAAAGGGAATGTTAGCTAGCTGTGAATACAATTTAAAGGTCATTCAAAATATAAAATTGATGTGTTTTGTTGCAGAGAACAGAAAATAAGAGTGGTTTTTAAAATTTAATGCATTTGATTAATATAAATGTTTAAAAATTTGAACAATGTTTTCTCTTTTAAAATTACATTCCTTTTAGACTTAAAAATCTCATGAATTCTTGTTTAAGTATCTTTTGTACAATGTTTTCAACATGTTTAAATTTCAATGTGAATATAAATTTATATTTAACAAACATCATTGTACATATATGTATGTATTTGTAGTATTTTTCATATATTTTAGAATTATCACTTTCTGCATAAGGGATTTCTTTTTCTAAAATGAAATACTAATGTTATCAATTTTTAATATCAAGATTTAAGTTCATGCATTACATTTTCTTACTTTAAGATCAAATTTTTATACTGAGGGTTCAGGAGATTTTTCTTTATATGTGTATTGTGTCTATTCATATTAAGGAATTTTTATTTAAAAATGTAAAGCACTCGTATACCAAAGATGTATTAGGTTATGATACAATTTTTCACGGATAATTACTAGATGTTTTCTTATCATTCACTTAAAGAAAACAAAATGTGCTTATTTTTTTAATTTTTCTGAAATTGAAATTCCGTGAGCATTTCTTGATCCTAATTTTAAATCTAAAATGTTGTTACTATACAAAGAGCAAATTTGAATGGTAGTAGAATTTTAAGTCAAAAATTATAACTTGTAAGAAATATTTTTATGCCGTTATTTTTTACGATTTTAGCGTCTACATTCAAACTTGCAATATGTTCATTCTTAAACTGTATTTCATCTGAACGATATATTAACATTACTAAATAGCAACTAAATTTATTTAAATTTAATATAGTTGGAAACTATAAGTTCTGAACTATTCATGTGTCAAATTTAACTGTAGAGTAATTGCAAAATGTTTACATGATAGTTGCTTGTTAAAAATTGTTTCATGAGTTAAATTGATTATATGTTTATATGAATAATATCATTTGCAAACCAGTTAAACAATAGCAGAGTTTTTAGTGTGGTATTTCATTTATTTGATTAAATCACATTAGCAAACACAGTATCGTTTACTGTTATACTAATGATGTTTAATTATTTTATTTTAACACTGTAACATTGAAGGAATCGAAAATAATTTTATTGTAAATTTTATGTATTTAGAATCAACTGAGGTAGGTAATATATTATGGTTCATTTAAATAGGATTTAAATTTGATATAGACTCGTTATTATAAATGATTTGACGAAGTAATTTAATATTGAATAAAACGTTGTTCTTTTAATATTTGTTATTTTGTGTACTTTTTTACTTATAATTGACTTTAAAAATTACTGATAAATACATCAATTTTCTTTTCTCAATGATATATTTAAATGGATTATTTTAAAATTTTAAGTATCACAAATTAATTTGTAAGTGAATGATAAAATGATCACTTTAAAAGTCATTCAAAATTATTTTCCTTTTTTAGGAATTTATTGTATTATTTATCAAGTTTAAATAAATGTTTGTCATTAAAAGTAAAAAATCATGCTTCTAGCCATAATCTTATTTATTCTTTCAATTTATCTTATTTTAAATTAAATATATTTTATGAGGAATAAATGAATGTATCACATTTTTTGTTATTTTTCCATTGTTGATAATTACGCAGTATAATTTAGGAAATCATAAAATACATTTTATGCCTTCTAGTAAAAGGAGCAATATTTTCTCATTTAAATGTTTATAACTGAGTTATAGAACAATTCATAATTCATGATGCGTATTTTGTAATAGCTGTTTCTAAAAGCATATATATACATAAAATATATAATCAAGGGATTCACCAAATCAAATTATTAAATATATGGCTCTTAAAATTTTTGTCTCTTAACATTTCTTAGTATTTAATGACCGGCATTTAACCACCTTCAATATTCATGATAATTTTTAAGAAAATTGGATTTTTATTCATAAAACTTTTTTCTAAATTTCTGTCTGCTCAAGTATAAATAGTTCAACATATTTTACAATTTAATCATTTAAAAATATGGAATTTTTATTAAAACATAATATAAATACAATAATTATATTTTTATTTGCTTACAATTACAGATATGAGTGTAGGAGGTAAAGGCTGCTTAGAAAAGAATTGTAAATTTGGAGCAACTTGTGAATACGATTTGGGAGGACAACCCCAATGTGCCTGCAACTTTAACTGTCCACCGAACCGAAAACCTGTTTGCGGATCAGATAACGTCATTCACAATAATGATTGTGCGTTAAAGGAAGAATCTTGTCGCCTACAAGTTCAAATATATATTTTGCCTACAGCATTATGTGAAGGTAAATTTTTAATGTATAAAATGAAGATAATAATAAATTATCACGAGTTTAAATGCATTTCTTTATCATAATTTATTTGTATTCAGCATCGTTTATCATAATATTCTGTTCGAACTTCTTTCTTTGTGTAAGTCAAATTAAAAATATATCATTAAATAGATTTTTAAAATATAGTTTTAATGATCAATTTTTAAAAAAATCTATTTATTTTGTTTAAATATTTTTGTACGACATGTTAAATGATTGATGTTTTATTACAAGAGAAGGTGCTCATTTTTCAGATTAAAAATATAGGGAAGTTACTTTCCAAAATTGTGAACCAATTACATGTGGTAATTTACGCATATGTATCCAGCTGAAGGATTAATTATAAATTCACATATTCATACTGGAAATTGAAAAGGAATTAATTAGATCATCGCAAAAAAATTGCAGTGTTTGTAATAAATCCCAAAAATTATTTATGAATGATGTCATTAAAAAAGTAACAAGAAAAATAATTATTTCTAAAAATTCGTTATGACTTTATACTATAACACGGAAATTTTATGGCACACTGATAAGAACACTGGCTTTCAGTTCAAACACATGATATTTCGACTTTAAACTCTAGCGAAGTTATTTGTAGTGATTTTGACTCCATTTTAAAATTAAAGCACGGTCCTCTGTATCCAAAAGGTAACATTGTAGTGATTATCCATCCAAAGGAGTTTTTTATTTAATGATTTATATCATAAACAAATTTTATTATATTGTGAACATCACATTATGAAAATATTAAATAATTTACGCAAAAAGAAATTAAAGGTATAACTGAAATGAATGATTTAATCACGAGCATCTTCGAGATGTAGGTGATAAGATAATAAAGACAGAAATAGTTAATATTATTAAAATGCATCATAAATGCTTAATTATTTTCCTTTCAGAATACAAAGACATTCCCTGTGATGGAGAAGCACCGCTTGTAAATCCTGTGACGGGAAAAGAATATTCTTGCGATGGTAATGGTGAGGCAAGTTACTGTCCACCAAGTAGTTACTGTCATAAAACCTCATCATTTGCAAAGTGTTGCCGAGAAGGTATGTGGACAAAATTAAAGATTGCAATCATTTAAAAAAATATAATCAAATAACAGTGTTTATAACTAAAATATCTATTTTCGTTCCGACTGGCTGAATGAAATGGGATAGGTAACAACGTAGACATAATTTTAAATTATATTAAAATTACTGTAAGATTTCAAATACGTTCAGTTTTTTTAAAAAGAAAAAAAATGTAAAAATGTTGTTTTATTATGCTATAAAAAAACTTGCAAACAAAAATCTATATAATATGAAAGAATAGAAATTACGTTTGTCATAAAACATTTTCTTATAAATTCGAATAATAAATAACCTCTTCCAAGAAGAATTCATACTCATACATACCCGTAAAAATAACAGGCATAATTTTCTTTCTTTTCTTATTTATGGCATCAATTACTCTTTAGACTGCATATTTTGATCAGTGACTAAATATATGTGAATTATGTGATCCAATAAATATTCAAACAAGGTAACAGTGCTAAGATATAATTGCAGAAAGTTTTACTGTGAAAATAACAAATGATAGTTCAGTTAAAAATAAAACTGTCAAGTTATATTCTAAAGGAATACATATTCGATTGTAAAGGAATACAAAGGAATAAATGACACCCTTCTTGTTTTGATAATAAGCTTTTTGAAGCAATATTAAGAAAATTATACATTAACAAGTTGCTTCACAAAAAATTTCAATAAGTCTTAATCAACTCTTTGTAATAAATTAAGAAATTGAGAAAAATCAACTTGCAGGATTAGAGATATCTTAAAATATCAGGCAACGGAATAAAAAAGATCGCATATTAGTCATCAAAGTCTTCACAGATGATTTAATGTAGTCTTAATCTTTTCACAGATGATTTAATGTAGTTATACAAGATTATGATAGATGTATGAATTGCGTCTCCTATGTCTATGTCGTCAAGGGTGATACCAGGATGGTTTGCTTGGACATACTTCTTATTATTTGAAAGTAGTGATTTTAAATACCAACTTCACCGAAGTTCCATTTTGGTCACAAAGGCAGTTATGTTAAATAGGTCGCGATTGCTATGTTCTCCAAATGAAATAATACCTCTATTATAGGTTACATATTGGGAGGTTATATATTAGGGTCTTCTGCTTGGTCTCGGCTAGTAAATTACAAAGACGCCCAAGTGGCTTCTTCTACATGACTGTTAGAGCCCAACTCTCAGCTAAGTACAAGAAAGTGTGTTTTGCTTTGAAATAGCAACTTGGTCTGGAGCCCCCGATCACCCGGTTAGTTAAGAAGTCGTTCTCCTTATCGGATTTGAATTTCGTTGTAATCGATGATTAGTAAAGTTCTGTAAAGTTGGCTGGGATACATTTTAAAGGTCATGGTTGCAATGTCCTCCAAGAGAAATAACATTTCTGGAGATTGGAAGTCAAGGATGGCTATCTTCTACTTTGTACTTACTCGTAAATTACAAAAACTCTTGGACGATTGCTTCCATCTAATTTCTTTAGAGCATACTTATGTTAGATTTAACAGGAAAGGATGTGGTGCAACAGCAACAATAATTTCAACGGATTTGGGTTGCTTACTTCAAAGCATTTATCTCTACCAGATCTTAGATCAAACATCTATGAAAAGATATTTTACATTAATGAAAAGTAGGATTGTGATATAATCCATCATGAGTTTAAAAGTCAAATTTAAAAACGACTAAAAGGTATATAACTTTAACAGCTGCAAAAGATGAAACAGCAATTCAATACGGAGAACATTTTTACCCCCAATTGCAAAAAATAAAACACTTCCCTACGACAAGTCCTGATTGTATACTACAATGGAACTCAAAAAAGTCTCCCCCATGCATGAACAATTAAACTAAATGTTTTTTTTCCCCCAGAATGTTTCCCAGAATCTTTTAAAACATTTAATTATAAAATCAACAGTTTTAAGTCACAGATAATTCAAGCTGTCTACAATTTCTTTCAGTTCAAATCAATCATAGTTTAGAAAATAAAACTCAAAAGTTGCGAAAGCGTACAATCTATAATACATTGGCGGAATATTTATAATTAATGTTACTCCTATATAGTGAATGCTAAAATTATGAAATTTATCACCTATGTTATATAAATTATATCAATAGTACAACCTAGGGGAAATTGAATACATTAAATATAGTACCCTATTTATAATTTTAATCAAGCAACAGAAAGATTGTTTTTATCGCTGTTACTATATTCAATATTTCTGTGTTACCATTTAGAATATATTTAAAATATTAAAGAAAATGTCACGTAAAAATTGCAGTTTTTTTTAAGCAAATGCATGTTTTAGCCGACTAATGTGTGTTTCAAAAGATATAAAAAACATATTACTGTCAATGTTCTTCACAAGACTATGAAAATAGTATTGGTATTTAATGCTAATGAACTTGTGAAATATTTTCTTATTATATTCAGTATCATGTAAAAATTCTTAAAATACAGATAAGTAAAATGAATGATTAGTATGATTTATAACTTCTGAAATTTTAAAATGAAAAGATTATTTATATATCTCTCTCTCATTTTATTTAATATAAAAAGCTATGGAAAATGTTAATAGTTTATGTAATTTAGAAGTTTTTGTACTTCAAAAATGTGGTTCCTAAAGCAAAATTAATGTATTAATTTTCTAAAATCTGATTTGTCATGAAAAGTGCCGTTAATTCTCCTTAAAAGAGCGTTCTTAAAATTAGGTATATTTTTATATAAAACTGTTTGGTATACTTCTTGTGAAGTGTAAAAACTATTATTTCATGGAATAGCTATATATTTCATAAAATATAATTGAAAAAGATAGTTGCAAATATAACTATTTAATTCAAAAATTAAACTAGGTATTCTATAAAAAAAGCAATTACTTGATCATTTAAGTATTAAAAATAGACTTCTAATTTTATTTGAACAGATTCCAGCGCTTTTTATTATCAGTTTTAAGCCAAGTATAGATGTTTTACAATGAATTATGTGTGTACACATCATACCACCGTTTTAGACATAGAGTTTAGTCGGTCTATTATTCGAGAAATATAAGAAATAATAAATTGCGTCTTCTTCCTGTAGATAGCATTACTGACTCCAAAGCTGTTGGTCCCGAATTTGGGTATGGGTGTTCCTTTCCCTCTCTGTATTTTGTTGTCCTTTCTGCTAAGCTAAGTTGTTGAGCGAATATTCTCATACTATAAACACGTTCAGTGGTAGAGAGACGTGGTTAATGCAGCTCGCTTTCATGATTTGATTCACTAGTGCTCATAGCTACCAGAAGGGTCTGGCTTCTCTATGGTGAAGGGTTAGTCACCCAATGACCACAAATCTTTTTCACGACATAAATTTCATTAAACATTTGGCAAAAATTTTAATATTTTCCGAGCGTAAATTGTCTTAGAAAGAAAATATTTATTACATTTCTGACAACAGAGTTGTATATCATTCTATTATTTGATTTTATTACAAATATAATTTTCTCTTTACTTGCTCTTTTGATAGCACATATTAGCAAATATTAATTTTAGTCTTTATGTGATTGTTTTTTATTATCCTTTATCATGCAGTTTACTTATTATTTACTACGTGAAGTTATTTACTACAGAAATTATTTACTACGTGGAGTAAATTTATGCAATTTTCTTTCTCTAACCTCACTATTCTAATTTCCTATTATTATTGTGATAGAATAAAAATACATTTGAGATTCATTTCTACCCATAATCATCGAACGTAAAAATACAGTTTCTATAAATATTCCAGTACAGAAGAAATATTAGGACTAATCATATACAGTATTCATTACAAAAGACGTGACAGACATAGAATAGTTGCATGATATTATGTGTAAAAATTCCATTTTTCTTTTTAATTTTCCATATAACAATTATTTATACAACATGAAGTTATAAAAATTTATTCACTTTTTTAATATTTACAAAATTTTAACTATATTATATAAAAGTTTCATTTACATATAGGTGAAAAAATGGCTAAAGAAAATTATAAGCTAATTAATAGGAATATTATTTAAAAAATTAAAAACAAAAAATTCAAAAAGAAATTTTCAAAAATTGTATTATATATAAATGTATAAATAAATAAATATATATATATATATATATATATATATATATATATATATATATATATATATATATATATATATATATATATATATATATATATATATATATATATATATATATAGGAACAAGCCTATGCTTATATAGATAAAATTATTTGATATAGAAATTTTCACTAGCTATATATATTTTTAAATTCTTTGGAAAGAGAAGTGAATAAAGACTGAATGTTATATGTCTGAACTGAATACAAAATAACAATTTTTGAAACTTAAAGTGTCTATAAAAACTAAGCCCCAGTGAGTAGGTTTCAGGCAGAAATTCCAATCTTTTTACCGTTGTTCTTCTTGTTGTTTCAATCTAAAATCTAATTTGAGAAGAAAGCTTCGCTGAAGAAACTGCGTTTAAGCCTAATTTATACAGCGCTATAAATTTTCCGAAATGAAAACAAATTTTATATGTCCGTTGCTTTCTTCTATTAGTCAAAGAATAGGGGTTTAGAAGTTAAGACTGCATAAAATGAGTATTTTCCCAAACAATTGTCTCGGAAGATTGGGATGCTGTTTGAGATTTAAAATGCAGCCGAAGAAAATGGCGCTCATGCTCTAGATTTTATTTTAAGTTCAATCATTTTAGTAACTCCCATTTTTATCTTCTTTCCTTTCCAGTGGGAGGATTAGAAAAGGTGGTATAATAATGTACACATTTTCTTTATTTCTTTGCAGCAAATATAAGTACATTAATTTTGAATACAAATAAAAATAATTCTTATATATATATATATATATTTATATATATATATATATATATATATATATATATATATATATATATATATATATATATATATATATATATATATATATATATATATATATATATATTTATATGCCTTAATAATTGTATAATTTCTGTGAACATTCAATAAGTATAAAAAATTTATACAATGATATTGCATTAAAATATATATCTACATATTATTTATTATTACAAATCTTGACGTTTTTATATAAAGCAAACTTGTGTAGCATATCAGAAATTGGGGAATGTCATGGCTCTCTTAAATTTTGATATCATTTATTAACATAACAAAGAATATCTTATACAAATTACAGAATAGGTTAATCACATTTTCGCTTATATTCTTTTACAAAAATCTATTCAGATTATTATTACTATATATATATATATATATATATATGCGTGTTTGTGTTCATATAATGTTTTTCAAAATGATATATCATACTAAATAGATATCTGTGTTCTATGTTTCAGATTTTAGCACAAAATATCGAAATCAGAAAAGGTTTCAGAAACGGCATAGTAATTTCAGCTATTATTAAACAATCAGAAATTTATGATATTAATTTAATATGTTTTCTAATGAATAAAACTGATTGTTGAAATTCTAATATTTCAAAATATTAACCTCTATTTTTCAAATAACTTTCTATTAGGTAGTAATTCCGAAAAATGCAAATTTTTGGTTCAATAATGCTGTCAGTCTTAAATTACATGTAAACAGAAGGAAATACATATTATTTAAAATTTTTATAAGCATATGCATATATCTATGGTTATATGTATACTCAAAAATTACAAATCTAACATTACATAAAATGGAAACTTTAAAATTCGAATTTTAGGCTATAAAAATTTCAAAATTGAAAAGCATAACCATGGATTTAGGCAAAGTTTTAAACTATTATTTCTATATCAAGTTGAAATTCATGTATCTTTATATTGGGGTGCAGAAGAAAAAAATATTTACATTGCAGGAAATATTTGTTTGATATCATATTTTCATTATTTATGAAGATTATCTTTTTGGTTCCCAGTTTCTGATTATCCATGAATATATACATCACATCATTGTGCTATTTAAAAAGTTCAAAAGTTAATTTTTGAAAGAAATTTTATCAATGCACACACCCGCACACACACACACACTCACACCACACACACACACACACACTCACACCACACACACACACACACACATATATATATATATATATATATATATATATATATATATATATATATATATATATATATATATATATATATATATATATATATATATATATATATATATATATATATATAGATATATATATATATACTAACTACAGTTCTTCTACAGCAATTAACTTTAGGTTCTCAGGTTTACATTCGACAGTTTTAGTTAATTTAGTGCTATTTTTATGTTCTCATTATTTCAAGTTTATTCAATCGTGAATTAATTCTAAAAAATCCAATAAAAAGTTTTAAAGAAAAATATACTTATCCCTGCAACTAATTTATTACTATATCTACGAGGGATTTCCACTTACAAAAAAATCCCATCCCTTCACTCCAAAAAGAGAGGACCCGAGATTGAAACTTAATGTTAGGCGCTGGTATGAGAAAGAAAAAGAGAGTAGTGTAATCCTACCAGGATAGTGAATTCGTCCTCAACGTTCGGGATTTTGCCTAATCCTCCATAAATAGTCAAGCCAGAGGAATAGCGGCACAGCAGTAAACGTCACTTGAAGTAAATTGCTTCCTGGCCATTCTGAAATTTCCACGCCATCATTTGGGAGAACAATGAATTAAGTTGAAACAAAAATGTGTACTCAGGTGCCAGATAGAGGAACTGCAATCAAATTAATTTCTTTAAACAGAAGTATTTTGAAATAATTGCTCAGTATATATAAAAATAATCTACTCTCAAACAAAATTTCTATTATTATTTTATTTACATAAGTCACAGAATAAATATATTAAACTATACCTGTCTAAACGCATTTCAAATATTTAATGCAATTTATTGAATTAGAATTATTTAATGTATGTAAATTTACAACGATGTTTTGTTCATTAAAAAGTACTGGTCCAAAATAGCAAGTAAATATGTTATAATTATGTTCATATTTTCTGTCCCAAATTAGAATTTTATAGTTTATATCTAAGAAAATAATTTTTTTGCTATAAAACGCGCATTTAATCTGCGAAAATTCAATCTTTAATAATTTTCTTTAAGGCATGTGAAATGTATATTCCTAGATCTTATTTCATTTAAGGTTTCATTGGATATCAGAAATATAGCACTAAAATGACCAAATATATGATTGGTTTTATATATATCTTACATATTTGCGTAAATAATTTAGAATTAATGTAATTCGATACATATTTCAACTGTTAAATTGCAAATTATGAATAGAAACATGCAGTATATATAAAAATTATATATATATGTATATATAATATATATATATATATATATATATATATATATATATATATATATATATATATATATCTGCTTATAAATATATTTTTGAATTTTACAATAAATGTATCTAAATTTATTTTATGTTAAAAAAAAATGCTTCAAAAGTGTTTTGGTAAAAAATGTCACACAAGGCGGCATATTTATCATATTTAACTTTGGTGTTTCGGCTGAAAGTCTAAGCACTACTTTTTAATAATTCATAATAAATATCTTATACTTTCAAGTCACACGTAGTTGTTTGAAGAAGAGATTTTCTAAAGATGTTTCTAAACATTGGTAACTTACTCAAAAGTAAACGTGATTTATTCTATTAATGAGATTACATATAATCCTCTGTTGTGTTGACAAAATAAATACTTTTTCAAAAGTTATCAAAAAGTTTTGACATTATATTTAAAATGGTATTCCTATAACATGTTGCTAAAACTAATGAACACATGTTTTTGTTAATACTTTAGCCAAACACATTGCTTAGAGTTCTTAGTAATTTGTTTACTTAATCATATCATATTACTGAATTCCTTTATGTGTGCACTTTTTACTGTAAATATTTATACGTAATTGCGAAAAACTGATAATATAATTTTCTAGATAACCTGTTGGATGCAACAAAATTAGGATAAACTTAAGTTTATTTCCTCAAAATAAATAAAATGAAGAAATTAACTATTAAAAGAAAATCCAATCTTTTCAAACTATAGCCTGGGTACGTAGTCTTACAAAACATAGTGATATACGTTTGCTGCTATTTTATTATTAAAAAAATGTTAAAGAATTTATTTATAAAGAACATTTGACAAAAGATCAGTTATTTTTCCAAACATTTTTTTACATTTATATTAAGCATTTGTCTCAAGCTTACCAACTGTTCTGTTTTTATATGTTTTTACTTTTAACAGTAGAATTGCAGTCATCATTTAGCAATTTAAATTGCAGTAAAAATGCTTTTATCTGAAGTTACGGATTATTTTTTTACCATATAAACATCATTAACTTGCAAATGGCTTTATTTAATAAATTCTTCTTTTCAAGTAGCCATGAGATTGAATGGTATAGTTATCGCATAACAGTTTCATAGTATATACTTATTAAAGTGTACGAGCGCTTGCATAGCTTTTGCAAATATTGTGCACCTGAATTGTGTTGATTCAATGATAAATTTGGAATTTTTGATAATTGGGATTTCAGATTCTTTATCAAATCTTGATTGATCTAATTTCTATTACTGATGAACATTTTAAAATTTAATTTTTCACAATTATACTATTTACAATTTAAAAAATTTAATATGGTAAATCAATTACTGAATGAATTGTGTTGTAATATCCTTCATAAATTTCTGGAGAAATAAGTGGTTAGTTAAATAATATAGGAGAGTTTTCATAATTCGCATGTTATAACATGAATACAAGCGCAGTCAGACAAAGAGATAGTTTCTTTACTTATGCAAAATATAATATGAAATCAATAACTTATAAATTTCTTAGTGATAGTTTGATATTTTAAGTAGTAAAAAAAAATGTCCTTAAATTTAGCCCTGTGATATGTTGTATTTTTTTATCAAAATAAACTGAATATTATATTGAACAAACGGAGTACATATTTGCAAACTTTAGTACACATAATTTATCTGTTAGAGAAATTCAAGAGAATAACTGCATTTTTGAATATATTGATCAGGATATTATTCCCTTTTCTGGACTTCATTAATATTAGGCAAGTCTGTTAGCCAATTTATGTATAAATAAAGCTATATAAAAATATACAAACATAATTTTTGTAATTACACTTACGTTTTGAGTAGTATTTTTTTACTTTCAAAGGATTGAAACTTCTGACTTCAGGCGTGTTTTCTAACATTAGGAAAGAAAATATTATCAAGATAAGAAATGTCTATCATAAATTCAGTATCTCTCTAGTTATTAACCCAAACATAATTAAAAATGTGTCTATTGCAAACATTTTTACATATATCTTTCGTACATATATTAAGTCCTGCTAATTTTTATTCGTAGGTTTCATAATATGATAAAAGTTGACCAGAAATAATGCTTTTGAATCAGCCAGCAAACTGTTGAAACATTATTCGTATAACTTTATCAAAATCAATTTTTTAACATATTCATTACTTTTAATTCAATCTAAATGCTCCTTTAAATGTTTAGATTTTTTAAATTTATTTATTTTTCTATTTTTTCTGCTGTTATTCATCGCATATTTTAAATATTTGAATTGAAATAAATCAACTTAAACTATATTCTTTAAAAAAAAAGCTTATTCCATTTATGTTTTCTTCTAAGTGGAGCTAGAGAGTTTTTTTAATGATAGTTTTTTAAATATCTGAAAAAATACTTGTTGTCTGGCTGTCTCTGCATTATTTAAGTTATTCAAATATAAGAAAAATATATATATTTTATTTTGTTTTAAATAATAAATATTTTGTCGTGTTTATAAAGTGTATTATACATTCCATCTTTACAATAATGCACACCATTCCTGTAACAACTCTTTATCTTACAAGCAAAATTTATCTTTTTTTATAGATAAGAAAAAACTTTCACGTTTCTTGTCCATTTGTTTCCTTTTAAACTGAATGAAAATAATACTCCTATTACTTATCATTTTTACGAAAAAGAAATGATTCCATTCATTATATTATTGCATCATTAACTCTTAAATTTTATTTATTCGGATTTTTCTTTAACAAAATAAGCAAAAAACTACTTAATAGTTTAATAGTTTAATATATTAAGTAATTTTTTTTAAATTTTCAAGAATCATGTAATTTTTCTCATCCATAGAAAATTTCACCTTGTATTTTTATCAATCGTTTTTCTAATTTCTTTTATATTTTCTATTTTCTTATTTCCATTCTTGATGAACAGATAAAAAGTAAAGACAATTATTTATTTCAATTTCTGAAACAAAATTCAAATATCTACTTAAGTATATCATTTTTTTAACGTAGTCTTGTGTAGAAAGCTCAATTTACCCTAAGTCAAATTAATTTCAAAGCTCATTTTTGTCAAAAACATAATTTTTATGTCTTTTTAAATCAACCAATAAGTGACAGACATTGTCTCCTTATTTTTCACAGCAAATATTCATTAAACAGATCAATAAATTAATATTTTTGTTGTATATTTGCAATAATCCATGACATGGTGATATTTGTGGAATTAAATGCGTGTTATCAGGTAAAAATTAATACGGATTAAATTGCTTTTATTATAATCTCATTTTTTTATTATGAACAATAAACAATAAATAAAAATATTTATGTACAACTATTAGTAACCTGTCCTATTATATAGTTTATTTATCATTTGTGTGTGGCAGAGACGCACCATCTAAAAATATGTCTTCTATTTATTTTACAGTGAATAAATGACTTGTACATTCAGAGAAATTACATACTACAAAATTTAACAATATTTTTATTTTGAATGTTGATAATATTGGATTTTTAAACTTTAATAAATCAAAAGATATTTTAAGCAAATATTAATTTTCGTCATGCACTGAATAATTGTTTTATAATGCCTCCATTCTAAAAGAAAATTGCTTTAACAAACTTTAAATACAAATATTCATAGAATAGCTTTATTTGCTCGATAAATATTAAGTTAAAAAATAAATGCTTAAAAAATATTTATTTGCCTAGAAATATGTTTCTTAACACAATATGAATGACTTTCATGTAAAATATTAAATTTGGAAAAATCTATGATTAAGAGTATGCCGTTGACGTCTCATAAGAGTCAGAGACAATTATTTTACTTCCACAGGAGATCATTTTGTCGTTTTTAAAGGGATTAAAATATTATGTTTAAAATTAATCCATACCATGTAACAACAAGGAAAACCGTCATTTTCTGAAGTGAGTAACAATTCTTTAAAATAAGAGAGCATTATATTATTATAAACATATCTTCGTTTTACATAATTCTTTCAAAAATAAAGCATACTTTTATATAATTATATTTTCTTGTTTTTAATCTGACAATTAAATTTTATTTATTAATGAATTAAAAAATGAATTTTAATTTAATTAGCTGATATAAACAGTCTAAGAAGAAAAATTTGGAGTGCTTACAGGTCAAGGAATTATGTAAAGAATCTAGTAAATTAGATTTTTACGTGTTTAAGTAACAAGCAAAGAGTAAGAAGTTAAGAGAAAAGTTCTATGAACTAAGAAAGATCGATTAACAGTTCTTTCAAAATAAAACCTAGTGAAAAAACACTTAAGCACACAGCCATATTTTTTTTATTCACATAACATTTTTTATTGTTTGATGTCATGAAATTGAATAGTATATAAAAATTTCTTTTCTTGTTTTTCTGTGCTACGCATTAAACGATGAATATTCCATTTGCATTGAGTTATATTGGAATATTTTCCGAGATTTTTCTATATATGATTTGAGATCAATAGAAGTAAACTTTAATCGAAATAATTTCGAAAAAATTAATGAAACATTGTATTTTCCTCATTAGGGTAATAAGGAACGAAAATAAAGATATTTTGAAATTATTTTTACAAAGCTGAAATGAAATGAAAAATATGTAAATAAAGTCATTCCGTTTCAACTTTATATTATCAATTTAAATTATAATATGATTTATATATTACTTAGTTCATTTTATTTTTAAAATCTATAATTATTTTTGTCTATATTTCAATTATTATATTCACTTTTAATATTAATCTCATGCATACATAAGGTAACTTGCTTTAGCAATATTGTAGTTGGAATAACAACAAATTTCAACTCTGAAATATCATATATCTATAATTTTAAGGCAAATATATCATCAAAACTTAAATATTTCTCCTCCTTCTAATTTAATTATTTAACATGATTTTAAGCTTCTTTTCATGTTTTCTTTTCTTGAATTATTGAGAAATGTACTCATTCTGTTGTTTAATAATTACAAATTATTTAATAGATAAAAATTAAATGCATATTTTTATAAAAGATACATTTCCTACTTTGTTTTTCTTTTCTTTTAAGAATTTAAAGAGGGACAAATGAAAAATTATTGCTCTTGTTTCTAAAAATATTCACCGAAGTTTAAACCATCAAGTGCTTCCTGATGTTTTTATTTATATCTGTGATTGATGAGAGAAAAGAATAGGGCTTTTTCGTCGAAAATCTTATACATATCCACTGAAATAAAACGTTAGTACTAAATCAAAATTCCCATTTCGTATTCTTACTGTTGAAAGCTAAATAAAAAATATTATTACTCTGTCTGTAAACATATTTTATCATTTTTAAGTTTAATAAATAGCCTTACACGAATTCCTGATAATAATGTTAAATTATTAGACAAGAATGCTTTTAAATGAAGCTTATTTGAAAAGTACATAAGCTCTCATTCAGAACAGTGTTTATATTTTTAATCCATAAACCTAAAAAAATTAATTCTTTATTATTTGCAAATAGTTACAATTTTTCCTGAAATCATTTATTCAGAATATTTAAAAACATTTCTGAGTTTTTAGGAATGCATATATACATACATATATTTATTTTGAAGATTTAAATTTATCTGGAAAAGAGTAAAAACTTATAATCTTTATTGAATCTTAAGTACTAAATTTTGAAAGGAGCAGAATAAATATTTTTAAAGGAATTTATTAAAAACTTCCTGCAGTTATTTTAAAGAATTATAAATTTGAAATCAACGTAGTAATTATAAAACTTTCAACAAAAAATTTTTAAATTATTCTTGGGTATTAAATAATATTGGTAACTTTAAATGTGTTATACAAAAGCATTATGATCATCTTTTTATTTTTTAACATAAGAATAAAATTAATAATGAAAAAAATAATAACTGTAAATCTGTGAATGTGCTAAAATGCTGCTAAAATTTTAATTTGTAGAAAAAAGTAAATTTAATTATTTTCTAATAATTTTACTATTACATAATTTGGTATTTTTTAAATTTGTCAGTAGTCTTACTTCATCTACTAAAACTCAACATTTTCTTAATAAAAAGTTACTTTAATTAAATTCTGTAAAATTTAATTTTTTATTTTATCCCTCAATAGTAGAATATACATTGTTATACAATATTAAAATTAAAATTGTTTGGTGATAAAATAGATCATACATTACCTTATGAGTTGTATAATAAGAATACATTAAATGTGAATCTTTTAATCGTTTCGATCTCAGAGAATGTTTACTTTTGTAAGGATAATTTTAACTATAAAATTTTCTGCGAAAATTATCAACACAGGAAAGTTTCATTTAAAATTTAAAAGTTGCGATTCATGAACAAATATTATTGCAGTTTTCTAAGCTTAAAATCTCTAAAGACATTTAATTAATAAAATTGCTTCATTGAAAGTTTAATGACTAAATTACCTCATTAAACTATAATACTCTAGCCTTATGAGTAGCTTCTTAAATTAACTCATTAAATTTAGAATTAAATTGTAAATTCACAAGCAAATTAAGTTGAAAGGAGCTATTATTTTACTTATATTAAATTAATGATCAAATTATCATATTTTTAACTGTCTATCTTAAATTTTTAGACATTAAAAATGCAAATACAGAATAATTATTTTACATACAAAAGATCGCTCTAGTAATTCATTTGTTTTTTTAATGTTTTAATTCTGTCAAATAAAAACGCCTGTTTAAGAAACAATGTTAAAATATTATTTGCGTAAAATAATTTTGGTGTTTTCTAAGACAACCTCTGTGATTTTAGTTCATATGAAAATTGAGTCACTGAAAATTCAAATCCCGTAAATTAAATATTTTTAATTTCAAAATACAACATGTTGTGTTATTTGATTTTTGAACTCTTTTCATAAATGCGTTAAAACATATGTTTAAATATAAGCAAGTTTAATTTCTCAAAATAGCAAATTTACTATTTTTTTTCTTATTTGAATAATTTTTACTTTGATAAAATAGGAATTTGAATGAGAGAAATAAAATTCAGTTGAATAGTAAATACATTATCCAAGATTTTAAGCATTCGTAATTTTGACTTCCATCTCTATTAGAAATTATTGTAACCTCTAAATAGTGGATGGTTTGGAATTCAATTTAAACTGGAGATCCAATGCATGTGCAAAATGGGACATGAATTCGTTAGGAAAGTGAAATATAAATAAAATGCTAAAATTTGTTTCTGTTTTAATATGATCCCTATTTCATGAAATCTTATTTATTATTAATAAGATAATATGGAAATGTTTTCCCATAAGAACATCTAACATGTGCCTGCTTTCCAGATCCCTTCTCTATTGTTAAAGAGAAAGTAGACCTTAGTACTTTGTGCATTCTTTAATATCACATGTTTTTATGATCAGAAGCATATTGAAGTCATACATCATCAAAGTTCTGCTTATCTCTTCAATAGAGAGATGTTTCATAAAATGTGAAATCATGAAACATTGAAACCAAAGCATCTTTGCAAAAAATCTAGTAAATACTTTAAAACACTTGTCTAGATAATTGAAAAACTTAATAACTTATGTAATCACTAAATTTTTAGGTTCCCCGATTGAAAATTATATCACAAGGTAAAATAATTACTGAATAGTTTGGGTTTATTTCATCACCAATAATTGAAAAGTTGTAGTGATCAGTATTAAAAAATTGCATTTTTAAATTTACATTTGCCAACACAACTAAATTTTGTTTTTATAAAATATAAAGTTCAAAAATAATATTCGAAAAAAAAAAGATTTTACAATTTCTTTTTACTCCTTTGAATGAGAACTATAATTAACAAATGATTTTGAAATATATTTTTTGAAATAAACAATTCTAAAAGAGCAGCCTATGATAAAGAAATATAACGTACTGGGAAAACTCATTCGATTGTATAAATTAATAAAATACCACATAAACACAAGCAGTTACATTAAAGTTACGTAACAATAAGTGACTTTATAATTTTGTTACTGAAAAGCAAGAGCGTCAATATAGTGATTAATCTAGTGGAAGCAGGATTTCATTGAACGTATGTCAGGCAGATAAATTTCCCGAAAAGTGTCAGGAAAAGTTGTATGCCAAGTTATTGCCAAGAATCACAAGTTTAAATAATTTATAGTATAAAATTTCTCCCATAGACTTCCAAACTTAGCACGTGTGAGTATAGTAAGAAATCAAATGGGTCAAGTAAGTACTGTACTCAATGTTTCATTGACCGAAAAGTTTCCATCAAAGAACAGATTGTAACATTTTTGTACAGAACAGCTTGCAACATACAGGAAATTCGTCAAGTATTTCTAACTACAAGGTAGGTGAATTGTCACCTTATAGTTAGAAATATTTGACGAATTACATTTGAGTATTCATTTTGAGAAATCAAAAGTAACATAATTGTATGTAATCTTAAAATTTTATTTGGATATATTTTTTGCGCTAAAAATGACGATAACATGTTTTCCCCAGCGTATTTAGATCACCCTTGTTGTCTTCATACTTAAATTTGTATTAAAAAATCTGCTTTTGAGAAAACTGTAAAATCACGGCATTGAGGTGACCAACATGTTGATTTGCACACTGGTTCCTCCATTCAGTTTCTTTTAATCCGATGTAATTTTTTTTCAAACTTCTCTCACACTTTCGTAATGCGCCCAAATTTCTATTAGTTTGTGTATTTTAAAATTATCATAATCATTTACAGCTAAAATGCCACAGAAATACTTACCATTAAATTGAGAATTTCCCACAATATTTGCAACTGATGATGAACTTTAATGAACTCTAAATTTTAATTATTTAATTTTTTATTATAATTGCATACAAAATTTCATCACATTTAAGCGATTTTTTACTGACCAATATACTTTTCATTATAAAAAAAATTTAGAATTTTTTCTTAATAAACCAGTAGAAGTCTCGTAAATAAACACTCTGACAGATATATATAATATATATTTATATATATTTTTAAATTGTTTATATTAATAAAAGATATCAATAAAATGTAAAACATTAAAAACAATTTTATTAGTTTCTTACGCTGTGATTTGAAAAAATGCTAGATACGTTTACTTTAATTTAATTAAATTACTTAGTATTTGTGAATTTTTAAGAGGAAAAAATCAGGTATTTATGCATTAGCGTGAACGCAGCCAATTTTGAGCCATCAAAATTAGCGCCACGGGAATTAGACTTGACATAATAACAACAAAATAAAGAATGACAAAAATATTTTTACTCACGTGTTTTGCTTAAAAAATAAGTAATAACAGTTCCATTATTAATAGTAAAATTGAAAAAGTTGACACTAATGTGCAAATAATAAATAATAATAGTGCCATAATTAATATAAAAATTTAAAAAATGTTGACATTAATGAGAAAATACTAAGAAGTATTATGATTTAATTGTACAAAGGGTGACAGTAAAAATATAACACCATAAATACATTATCACAAAAATTTATTTTAATTTCATGGTAGACCCATGCACATTATACAAAATACATTTCATTTTGATTCAGGTAAAATATGTCATATGAAAGAAAACATGTGTGAAATCTACATTTATGGCCATGAAGCATTGCCACGAATAGTTGTTTTTTGGAATTGTCTTCATATCTTAGAGTAAACAGTTCTGTATTAAGAATCCCAATATACCAAAATTTATGGCATTTCCAGTATACAGATAAGTAAGTAGACATGCAGTAGTCGGATTGAAAAAATCGGGTTAGTTTATCAATCTAATCATAGGGGACAGTCAGCTGCATCTTTCCACCATACACATGCTTTGATAGAAGTAGCTGTAAAACTTACACTTTTCAGCCTCTATCATTTTCTAATGTTTCAGTTAATATGGTACTATATTTAAAATTCACTTGAGATGTGGATAGTGTGTGTATAGATGTGGATTGTATATCAATAAAATCAATAAAAAGATACCATTGCAAAAATTGAATTCAAATATTGGGGTTGTGTTGATAATTACTATTTTCATATAGTGCTTACAAATAATATTTTGAATTTAAATATTGTTTTTTTAACGCTGCGTTGTATACTTATTATTCTTTTCTTCCTAGATTCAAAACTGAAAATAGATGAAGAAACTGGCCATTTTTGTAATTAAAATTGCTTTTAATTTAATCATTAATTGCCAATCCATTTACATACATACAAATTTAATTTGCAAGTATTATTCAAACATTTGAACATAACTAACAGCATGGATCAGTATCAACATAGAATTTATAATTTAGACTAAATAATTAAAGTAATAAAATAAGTGACACCACAATAAAAACTTACTAATTGGAAAGATAATTTAAACAATAAACATGAGCATACAAAAGAAAATATTATCACTAACCCATTATCTATTTTGAGAACTTCAAAAACATACTGAATTCATTACACAAGCACTGTTTTCACTATTCAGGGGTCTGTGTTCTAAGAGAATATATCATCTTTCAATCATGAGACCTCATCCTATTTTATTACATTATTTTTACGATATTTTAGTTGCTAGGGTTCTATAGAACATGAAATTTCAAAAATGAACAGAGCCTTTACTAGTGATTTATCCTTTTGACAAAGCATTTTTTTCTGTAACATTCTCTGCCAACATTAACTACCAACATTCTCCTATTTTGACCTCTCGCTTCTCTCTCTGGAACCAGTTTTCCAAAAGTTCCGTGCTAGTTCAGTATATTACGTGGAAGAGGGAAATTTTTGAATAATACAGGATGCAATCTTAGGGGAGACTGATACATAAAAGGGAATCCGAGACAAGGAAATAAAAAGGAATTTAATTAATTTTTAAAAAAAATATAAAACAATGGGTTACAGGTAAGCAATCTCCCTTTCTTTCTTTACGAAATAAAAAATACATAACTTCAAATAAGATAAGTTTTGCAAACACAAAACAAACATCAATACTCTGTCTCTATGTATCCAATAAAACCTATAACTTCAATATTTTCTATTGATACGGACTTAATTCTTTGACATTTCAAATGTACCACATTAAATGTGTGGAAAATATTTTACTTAGCATAGTTTAATCTTTATTTTTATATCTTCCCTATTGTTATAATATCTTAACCCTTATAAGTGCTGTTGATTATGTGACCGTTGATCACAATTTAAACTGATCGTGAGCTTTGATCAGATTGGGACCTATGATTTGATTACACTGCTGGACAATTGCTAAGGACGTATAACACCATCATCCATAGCAATCACAAAATGAAAGGAAGCAAAATGTGGAAAAATAGAATAAGTGCAGGAAACTGTAAGAAGAAGTATGCGTATGCAAATATATATTCCACTTCTGTTCATCACGTGATAGCGTTCATAAGAGCTTTAAAAGTTTTGACGCGTGTGGACAGTTGTTGTTTCAAGTCAAAGTTTTACCGGAAAGATTTAATTGACGAAATTGAAATTTTTGGCATGACTCTCCGACATCACTTAAATGATTTTATGCGTGGCTGAAATATTGGAAAAATCAAAGACGGGCCAAAAGCAACAGATCTTGCCAGAGAGTTCAACATCGCTCACATTATTGTTTCATGGTAATGGAAGTCATTTAAAACCACTGGAATGTGTATTAGGCAGCACGGAGGAGGTCGTGTTAGAAGTACGAAGCCTGCAGAAGACAGATATATCGTCCTATCAGCAAAAAGGAACAGGCGCACCACAGCTCAGCAAGTGGCAAATCAGTTTCTTGCTGCCTCAGGAAAGCAGATCTCCCGAAACACTATTGCCAGATGTTTGTGGGAAATAAGACTATATGCCCGCAGACTTGTTGCGTGTTTCCCATTGATCAGACAGCACCGTACTGCCCGTTTGCAATGGTATCGTGAGCATCGCAATTGGACTGAACAGGACAGGGCACACATACTATTCTCAGATGAGAGTAGGTTTAGTCTGTCTTCGGATTGCAGACGTCAACTGATCTGGCACGAGAGTGGTACTGCTTATCATCCAGAAAATATCCAGGAAAGTGACCGTTATCCGACAGGACTGTTCAGTACAATTGCGATGCTCACGACACCATTGCAAACGGGCAGTACGGTGCTGTCTGGTCAACGGGACACACACAACAGGTCTACGGGCGTATAGTCCTCCTCCCTTCAAACGTCTGGCAACAGTTTTTCGGGAGGTCTGCTTTACTGAGGCAGTAAGAAACTGGTTTATCACCTGCTGAGCTGTGGTGCACCTGTTCATTTTTGCTGATAGTACGATATATCTCTCTTCTGCAGGCGTTGTACTTCTAACACGACCTCCTCCGTGATGCCTAATACACATTCCAGTAGTTTTAAATGACTTCCATTACCGTGAAACAATAATGTGAGCGATGTTGAACTCTCTGGCAAGATCTGTTACTTTTGGCCCGTCTTCGATTATTCCAATAATTCGGCCACGTATAAAATCATCTAAGTGATGCTGAGAAGACCAAAAAATTCAAGTTTGTCTATTAAATCTTTCCTGTAAAACTTTGACTTGAAACAACAATTGTCCACACGTCTTAAAACGATTAAAGGTCTTATGGACGCTATCACGTGATGAACAGACGTGAAATAAAATTTGCATTCGCATACTTCTCCTTACTATAACCCGCAGTTATTCTAATTTTCCGCATTTATCTTCCTTTCATTTTGTGGTTGCTGTGGATGATAGTGTTATCGTCTTTAGCAATTGTCCATCAGTGTATTAGCAATTTTACTTAAGCTAAAATAATTAAAAATAAACTCTTAGCTACATTATTTTCATAGGTCCAAAATTTATTAATTTAATTTATTTCTATAGCATAAAAATTTTTATACTTAAAATACTAAGCTTTCTTATATATGTATATATATATGAATATTTATAATTTATAATATGGAGTGCCTATAACAATACAACGGACATACCAACGTTAAGTAATTTATAACATAATGAAGATAAAAATAAACTTCTGCCACTTTTGTAGAGAATAGCTTTTATATTTCATGGTTGTTTCCATAGACGATATACTTTATTGAACTTATAACCCTGCTTTTGTAAATATAGTCGGGGTTTCTTTGTATTTAAATGACTAAACGTTATTGTTACGTACACTTTTGCTGCGTTTGTTCAGCATTACATCCAATATATAGTTTTAATATACTGTTATGTCTATTATATAGAAAAAAGAAATCATTTCATTTTAATGCCAACTTTCTCAATTATTTTAATAGACATTACACATGAAATTGATTTTGGATGAGGTCCCAATTTATATATCACCCATATAATTTGATATTACATTTTTGGTATTTTTCTCTCTATTTGATTTATATAAAGAACATCATTTATATGAAGTGGAAAACAAAAAAATGTCCTAAACTTTACGATTAATAACATAGAAGCCGATGAAGATATCGAGATGCTACTCTTTGCTCCATGGGATAAGAATTAATGAGATAAGATTAGGATTGACGAAGTGGTTTGCGTTGTCTGAATAAATAAATCTTAAATTTGTCAAACTTTTAAGCCAATGTGTGAAGTTAAAGTAATAATAAATTTTGCAATTACATAATTTTACCAAGGAATGGTTTTGTAGTTAAAATAATCAAAATAAACAGCAACTGAATCACAAAATTTCCTTCAGCAAGTAATTTACGAATATCGTATTCCATCAAAATACTGAAATATTAATAATTTTATACCATTTTAATAAGCTAATAAATGTGAAGTTTTCAATTATTTTTAAAAAAAATTAAAAATATTGTTAAATGATGAAGTAAAATCAACTTCAAGCAATACTTTAAAGTTAATTTGATAATTACTTTTTAAAAATTAATGAATTTCAAATTTAATGAGTTTAATTATGAAAAATTCTTATATTAAATTAATGCTAAATTATATAAAATTATTGCTTAACATATTATTGGAAGATTCAAATAAGTATTGACTTACCTGATTTTATAAATAATATAAATATTTCTCATAAAATCCTCATTGCCATAAAATATATGCATATGTTTAAACTATCTAGAAAATTTATAATGAACGGTTAATCAAATAGTATAATATTAATTTTAATATATTCACAATATGTTTCTTTGTAAAAACATATGGTTAAGTTAATATTCCACAAATTCAGTTAGCCAAAAAAAATAAATAAATAAATTTACCAACTTGATAATGAAATATGCAAATTTATTATTCAGTAAACATAGATTTATTTAGGAAAGAAATTTAATACATTTAATGAGATAATTCGTTATTTCATATTTATAATTACATGTGTCATTCTAGCCTAAACATAAGTAAGAGAGAGTAAATATTGAAATCAGTACATAAATATTTGGATAGAATATATTTAGAAGGAAATATTTTAAATATTCAATGTGTATATGATTTAGTTTACATGCTTAAATATAATTTTTAAGGCAAATAAATTTAAGGTTGGATAAATATTCTTAATTAAATAAGCACAACTTTCACTGAATAAATTAATCCATTAAGCCACTTTGGATCTTTTACTTTTTTGTTCTTCTATTTTTTGTAATATATTTATATCTATACGTATTTTATAATATATATATATATATATATATATATATATATATATATATATATATATAATACATAAACATGTATTTTCCAATATTGGAGGAACATTACATAACCTATAGTCTTATTAAAAATCAAAGAGTTTATGAGTAATTTGAATTTAAAAGGTTTGCTTTTAGGGAAGCATTTTTTTATAAACTGTTGATATATTTTCAACTATTTGTAATAGGGAAAGCACACAAAATAGCCCTGAATCCACCACAACATATGTATATACTTAAATTAAAAGTGCGATATCAGTTGCCTCAGTTTAATCATGTTAGCGCTCTTGGGTTCAAATCAACATTTCGAATTCCACATTCAGCATGGATGTTCATATTGATTCGGAATCCAGTTTTAACCACAGGTCTCAGTCTAATTAGCCCTCGTGTATAAAAAAGACTGTTGAGCGATAATCATACATATTACTTCTGTTTAACATCCTGAAGCTTTTATTAAAAAAACATTTCAAATATTAGAGTACATTAAATTAGTAGGTCAAGTATAAAACTGTGAACCGTATGTGTGTGGTTACAATAATAGAAATCTATCATCATTTTTAATGGGTTTACAAAAGTTATTGGAATGTAAACCATGAAAAACAATACAAATTCATTAAGGCAATAAGGTGGCTTTTGAATATTGTTAAGAATGTCATTCATTTCACTTAATACACTACTGGCCATTAAAACTGCTACACCAGGAAGAAATGCAGATAACAAAATGATATTTATTGGACAAATATATTATACTAGAAATAACAAGTAATTACATTTTCAAAAAAATTGAGTGGATAGATCCTGAGAAATTAGTACCCAGAACAACCACCTCTGGTAGTATAATCAGCAGTTAAACGCCTTGGCATTGAGTTAAACAGAGATTGGATTGATTGTATACGTTCAGATGTCAATGCAGCTTCAAAACGATGCCACAGTTCATCAACCGTAGTGGCTGGCGTTTGGTGACGAGCCAGTCGCTCGGCAACCATTGACCAGACGTTTTCTATTGGTGAAAGATCTTGAGAACGTGCTGCCCAGGGCAATAGCCCAATATGTTCCGTATCAAGGAAGGTCCGTATAAAATCGGCAACATGCGGTCGGCCATTATCCTGCTGAAACGTAGGGTTTCCAGGGCTCGAATAAAGGGTAGAGTCACGGGTCGTAACGCACCAGAAATGTAACGTGCACTGTTCAAAGCACCGTCAATGCGAACAAGAGGTGATGGAGACGTGTATCCAATGGCACCCCATACCATCACGCCAGGTGATGGGATAGTATGACGATGACGAATGTACGCTTCCAGTGAGCGTTCACCACGATGCCGCCAAACACGGATGCGACCATCATGATGCTGCACGCAGAACCTGGATTCATCTGAAAAGATGACGTCTCGCCATTCGTGCGTCCAGGTTCGTCGTTGATCACACCATTGAAGGCGCTCTTGTCTATGACGCAGCGTCAAGGGAAGCCACAGCCATGGTCTCCGAGCTGAGAGTCCATGCTGCTGCAAATGTCGTCGAACTGTTCGTCAGACACTTGTTGTCTTCCAAACGACCCTGTTTCTTGACTCACGGCTCGTGACGTGGTTGCACGATCCATTACGGCCATGCGGATAGTATGCCTGTCTTCTCGGCTGCTAGTGATAGGTGGCCGTTGAGATCCCGCATGACATTCCGTATTACCGTTCTGAACCCATTGATTCCATATTCTGCTAACAGTCATTGGATCTTGAACGACGCGAGCAGAAATACTGCGATAAAATTAACCGCAATCCCGGTACGCTACAATTCGACCTTTATCAAAGTCAGAAACTGCTGGTACGCATTTTTCCTTTTTACACGAGGCATCACAACAACTTTTCATCAGGCAACAACGTTCAAATGCAATCTGTGTATGAGGAACCGGCCGAACAATTTCCTCATTTAAACACAATGTAGGTGTCACTACTGGCGCCTGCTTTGTCTTAATGCGCTGAAAAGCTAATCATTGGCATATCACAGCACCTTCTTCCTTTCGTATAAATTTCACGTCTGTAGCATGTCGCCTTCTTGGTGTAGCAATTTTAACGGCCAATAGTGTAGTTCTACAGGCAAGAAATAATGGTTAGGCTGGTAGCAAGTTCTTTTTTCAGAAATTATAGAAGCATCACATGCTATAATTTTAGTGTATCTTAAAATTTCAGTCAACTTATGTGATACCCAAAGAATAGATCCGATATTTCTATATAAGGTTAGTTATAGACAGGATTAGGAGATACTTGAAGTTCCTTTTGTAGTCCACTGGTTGTCTCTTCTGCTGGAACCTAATTTCTGTCTCCAGAAGTTCAACAAACAGAATTTCGAAAAATAACTGTGACAGAAATACCTTCACGTCCTTTTAGACTATTACAAACATATGATCCTGCAATGCTACTTTAAACTGTGTAAGCAACGTACACAGAAGAATAATTTCTAATAACTTATATTTTCCTGCGACATGTTGGCTAAAATGAGTACAAAGATAAGAGTTATGAGTACTAAACTCAACTGACAGAAAAAACGTAGATTAAGATTAATTCCAAATTTTATAGAAAGTGACAACGGTTGTATAATAATTCTCAAAGCTCACTCGAACTGTAACTTCATTAAAAATATAAGTTTCCTCTCATGACAAATGATGCGTGTGATTTCCATCTTCATATAATGTCCTTCATCCTACTGAAAACTCCTAAATCATAACAAACCCCTTTTGGGTTTATCAATGAATATTCTCTACATACTTCTTTTCTCAAAGGAGGAACTCTTCGATGTCTTCTAGTGCTCATATCCTATACGTAAACATAAAATGACACACTTATACTCACGTAAGAAAAGTGGCTAAATATTTGACATTGGACATTCTTAGATATATATTACTTAAAGTACATTCTTTGAACATATGCTCCACGTCTTTGCGGAGTCTATGGCAGAAAATCAAGTTAGAAAATTTTGCTTTGGTATAATGATATATATTGCTCACAATGTTTTCAATAAAAGAAAATTTAAGCCCATAAAGTTATATCATTGACTGTTTAACCGAACTCAGCGTCAGACTTTCAAAGAAATTTCATAACCTCATTCCTATATTAAATCTGCTATGTGTTTAATATATATATATATATATATATATATATATATATATATATATATATATATATATATATAAAAAATGTTTTTACAGGTAGAATAAAAATGTACTCTGTATCGAAAAAAGTCAAAATACGAGGAAGACCATATAATCTGGCAATGTTTTATTGGTAGATGGTTTTTTGCAAGTTACGGGGATAATTCATAGCTATTGGTCTTAAGATGCCACAAGAAAGTAGAAATTGTCATTCAAATTTCCATTAAACTAAACTAGAGATGAACATAAACTCATGGACTGCATTGCACCAGATTTACGGCCATGCTATAATTTTGAATGCAACTAGATTATGTCATATGGAAACAAGAAATGATGAAGGTGTTCTCCTCGGTATCTCTGGACACATACATGGCTATTAGTATTCTGCCGCAGAACCGGGGTTAATCTGAAATAATGGAATTATTTGCTGTAACGAACTTTTTTGTCTGTGTTCTGAATTGTGAAAGGAAAACGAAATAATGGTCTCTTTGTGGCTCCAAAATGTAGTTTTACTGAATGTATCAGAAGAAATTAAATGGACAGCAAACAATCCTATTTCCTGAATTATTTTCCATGATGTGGTTGAACGGCTTTTCATCTCTGGCCTAAAGTATTTTATCTTCTCAAAATGTATTCATGGGAGAGAGTAGAAATTCTTCATTCTAATAAACATGACTCTCACTAACTTATCAATCCCATGTTCGCACTAAACTTAGTTGGATTTCGTTCAGTGCACAGAATCACAACCCACAATCTCGATGGGTATCTTGTTTCTATGGATTTCTGACATTTGTTAGTAATCATTTATTTTTATTAATATTTTAACACTATTTTGTAAGAAAACTATGTCGCTACAGAATGTTTTTTAAATGTTGAATTCACTGTACAAATTTTCTTTTTTGTTGTTCTTAAGAAGTGTTTGTCTTTTCGTCCAAATGTGATAAAATTCTTTGTATGAGCATACTCTAGTCTCTTCTTCCTTTCAGGTGATTTCGGCACTCATAAGAACATTTTATACTAACTTTCTGAGTACTTTTAATGGACCGTTGTATATCTGTCTATCTACCTACCTATCTATTTTGACAGATTGATGGATAGCTAGATAAATAGATACAAAAATGCATAAAAGTCTATTAAAATTGCATGAAGTCAGTATGGTATCTTACTGATGTTGTTTAATTTTAATGACTAGTTGTGTATTTATCTAAATAATTATTCCTAATTATTTTTAAAATATGATCATAAACACATTTGAAAGCATCAATATGCCATTACTGTTTGTAAGTATAGTAAAATCGTATCTCATTATTCCTTTAAAATTTAAGTACACGACAATACTTTTCGCATAATATTTCTTTTCATTTAACATAACTTTACAATAGTTGTATTTTATTTGATTAGAAATTATTGTTTTAATTCATGCACTGGAATTCACACAATCTGGAGAAAAAAGTTATTTTGAAAATAATACGTTACTTACTTTAGTTGTATATGTGTAAATTTGTGTTTCATATAATTGGTATGTGTTAAATTAAAATAAGTTTCCTAATAGAATAAAATACACATAAATAACTTAACTACAGAAGCATATTTGAAGTCATTTCAATTATGTAATTTGTGAGATGTTTTATTAAATGTTTAAAAATATCTTTTCTTTTATGCTCCGATTGATAAATAATAAGATATTTTAACATTAAACAAATTTAAAAAGATGAAGTATTAGAAATATGGTAATACTTGTTTTCTTGCATTTTACAGTATACGACACTTTAAAAAAAATAAATAAATGCTGGAAGAGATATTTGTAAGAAATAGAAAAATTTATATCATACTATTTTGTAACATCTACATAATTGTATACTTTTTGAATGATTGCCATTTGAATGCATCAAAGATTTTTTGACATTACTGAAACCAACTTAATTGATACCATGTATTATGATCTACATATAGTTGTGCCATTGTTTTCTGAAAGTGAGCTTAGCAGCAAAGACCAAATATACCTCCTGATTCGGTCTTGCATGCCTAAATGATTCATATACCTTGAAGAATAAAACTTCGACAATTTATTCTTCATTCGTCAAGTGTCATAAATGAACACGTGTAAGCTTTGGCTGAGTTAAGAATCTAACTTATGGTGGTAAGACCAATGCTTTCCAAAACAGATTACTGTGACCTCTTGTTTGGTGACCAACTTTAAAAGTTATTGGTTTTACAGTAAAGCTTTTTTAAAATGTTATTTCTTCTAACTAGATTCATGGAGAAATGTAAAAATAAATGTTTTTAATATCAACATGAACTCACCTTAAGAAGTAATTTATGATTTTTTAATGGAATTTAATTAAAATCAAGTATTTCAAAATAACTTTTTATTGATCTATTTACAGTTGCTCTGATAAAAACTTGTGCTGATACAACATACGGTTGTTGTCCTGACGACAAAACAGCTGCCGCAGGTCCAAACAATGCAGGATGTCCAAGTTAGTTCAAAATGTTTTTGAATGTTAAAAGAATTTCATTGTTTTGTTAGAAATATATAAACTCGAATAATTTACTTTCATTACTTACAATAGTTTTTGTGTGTGTGTTTGTACGAATGAGCAATGCGGTATTCTAAGATAAAAGGTCCATTTTAGACTTCTTAGCATAAAAAATAAATAACCAATATTTGAGCCTGATATTTAATAATATAAAGAAAAACCCACTTAAAATGTTAATATAAAAATATAAGTACATAAAAATTTATATAAATGAATAAACATAGAATTGTGTAAAACATGTTACTTATTTATATATTTATTTTTTAATTAAAAAAAGTACTTAATTTAAAGGATGTGGAATTGTAATGGTGTATTTAGAAAAATCTAACGATCAAATTCAGTAAAAATAAAAGTATAATGTGATACTGCATAATATCGCTGAAGACTACTTTAATATTCAAGAATACCTTGTAATCTTCTATTCACTTTAAGCACAAATATTTATTTGATGAACAGCTGGACTCATGTATTTTAAAAGGCAGAACTACATTCTTGAATACATTATGAGTATTAAATTCTGAAGAATGTTTCGCTTGTATCTTAATTCAGAACACGCTTTGTGAGAAATAATACTTAGAAATGAGAATAGATTGTGGTTGTACATTTTCATAACTAATTAAGCGTTAATATAATTCTCTTGACAAGTGTATTTTTCCTCATTATACTTGTCCCTCAAATTAATTCTTTAAATTAATTTCTTAATCTTCATGTATCCTTTTTCACATAATACACATAAAATAAAGGAAATTCGCTTGCTATATTACTGCTCCAAAATTTTACTGAGAGTGAAGTGTTTGAAAAGAAGTAAACTTGAATTAGTTAAAATGCAGTATATGGATAGATTTACAATAATATTTTATTTAAAAAGTTGTTTCTTGAATAACACATGAAATTGACTCAAATTCTAAGATTTATATTTCTCAATTATTTTATTATGTTAAAAACTTAATTTTTTGTTATTATTAGTGCTTAGGTTCATACATTGTTATTCATTACTAAGACGATAATGAATGGTTTGAATATTATATCATTTATATAAGAAAATAATATATTCAGCGTTCTATTATTCTAACCTCAATACTAGCTTTGTCATGATATATAAATTTGATTATATAATTTATTATGTTTTATGATTTTTCTATGTTTGCCTCTTATTTTTATATTTATTATCATTTTATTTTTAAGATCTCTTACATTAAATGTTCTACATATTTTTACTTGTTTGAAATCATTCTTGTATGCTTATCGAAATGAATTAAAGAATTTTACTTTTTTTTCATTCAAATAAAAATCCTTGCATGCATTAAAAGTAGAAAAACGTCATAACTTTGTTAAATATGAAACATAATTCAAGATTTTACACATTCAAAAATAGTAGGAGCATTAATAAATTTATTTCTACATTTTTTTATGAAGCTTAACATTGCGGATATAATGAAAAGCATGAAACGTATTAAAAATTATTAAATATTTATAAATTCCATAAATAAAAATTAATTTAATATATTAAATTTCACATATAAAGGTTTTAAAGCATATTTCCTTTTATGTGTGATTTTTTTACCCTTTTAATTATTCAACGTCTAATGTAACCATTTAACACAATTATTAAATTGCTCATATTTTTTTTTATAAATACATGAAACAGTGTTTTTATTGTACTTTAAGAGAGCGAAAAATACCTTTACTTATAATAACTCAATTTATTTCATTTGCATTCAAATTTGAATTGAATTCTTTAAGAAAATGTTAAATTAAAGAGTTTTTTAATTTGTTTAATATCTCATTAAAATTCTTCTTCGAATATATAAATGCGTTTAGAAGAGTTACGTACAGTTTGATAATACTTTTTAGCATAATGGAAGCTGGTTTCACAGTGCAATGCATTATCATTATCATTATCCTACAATCTGATAATTTCTGCTCTAAGCAATTGCAAACAAATATCATTAAAGAAATCTGTTTTCAGTAATCAGATTTAATTATCTCATTACTGAAAATATGTTTCTAACTTAGAGAGGGCAGTTATTTTTACCACGGTATTTTTTAATGTTAGTTAAAATTTGTTTGGTTTGTAAATTAGCTGTGCGTGCCTTGGAAAATAAAAGATTTCCAAAAAGAAAGATTACAAGAAATGAATGTTTAACTACTTTTGAATGAACAATACATTTTCTTTTTAGAATAGATAATAAATTGTCGAAGATTTCCTCCAGTTTTAAGAAAAGTAATTAGCGTTTTGTACAAGGAAATGGAACGTTTTATTAAACTCTAAGTAAACCAGATTGCAAACGAAATTGCCTGTAGAAGAAGTTTTTGTAATTTAAGTGAAATTACAAAAATAATAAATCAATAATTCTAAGTTAAAAGAAACAAGAATACTGAAATTATCAAAAGCTCCAGAAAATTTTAATCAAATTTGACTGTTTAGCAAATATAAGTTTTTACCAAATGAAGTAAAAAAAAAGTTATACACATAGTTTACTAATTCATTGACGAAAGACACATATATTGTGAAAAAATTATTATTTCAAATTCTGATGCGTGAGCTTATGAATTAAGCTTTCAGATTAAAAATTATTCTTGTTTGAGTCATTTATAGTATAATTTCATACTGAAAAACGTTTTAAACATAATTTTTTAATTCGTCAATCTTTGTTCTTACAGTTAACAAATCTAAATTGTAATAGCTACTTTATTAAAAGATAAATTGTGCTTTGTGATTAAGTGATAAAATATTTAAGTGCAAAATATTTTACTTTTCATTGAGCTGTGGCACTTAATATAAGCTGTAACATTACATAAGGGTTTTCTTGATTATTAGAATTTATTTATTGAAGATGAAATAAATTATTAAAATATTTCACTTCTCTCTCATAAAAGCAATTCAATCCATAAATATTATAGCGTGTTAGTAAAAAGAAAAATTAAATGAGACCTAATTAATAATATTGTGGAATAAATATCAAGGAATTATTTATTTATCAATTATTTTGATCTTCAATAATATACTTACATTTCCCGCTAAAATAATTAATTAAAACAGTTTTATAAATATTTCCTGCTACATTTACGTTGTTTTCAGGCGTGTGCAACTGTAACCGCCTTGGTTCGTATGGATTAACATGTGATGCAGAGACAAAGCAATGCTCCTGTAAGCCAGGGGTAGGGGGTCTGCGCTGTGACAGATGTGAACCTGGCTATTGGGGACTACATAAAGCCACGGAGGGGAACAGTGGTTGTTCTTGTGAGTAAAAATAATAACTTTCATTTTCCTTTGAAGTTACTTTGTAAATATTAAAAAAGTACATTCTTGGAATCATTAATGATTTAGAAAGAGGTTCACTGAAATAATATTTGGGATTTTTAATGATGCTCAAAGAATATGTCATGTTTATTCTGTTCTTTTTCCAGAAAAAATCGATTAATTAGTAATTTGATAATCGAATTGATTTATCGATAAAACGATAACGCATAGTTAATATCGGAATAAATAACTTACAATATAGATATTAATGATTTTTTATAAAATTTTATTGAGAATTTAATTAAACAACAATTTTAATCAATATTATCTTATATTTTAATTTCCTAATATGAATTTGTGAGTGAAAAATAAATTTACAATTAAAAATCAAAAAATAGTTTCTTAACAAATTATAATCATTATTTCTCATTAATATACAATAATATTAAGAAGAATGTGTAGACTAAAATTTGTGTAAAGAATTCCATAAAATGATTATGTATGCAAAATAAATAATTTACAGTATGTAAATATTCTTCATATAAGTACAGTTGAAAGATAATTAAAAAAGTGGCATTTATTTACATGACATAAAAATGTATGTAATTATTCAAACTATAAAAAAATATTCTCATTATCTGACAGCAAAGAATTCCTATTTGAAGATAATTATTATTTATAACTTTAAGACAATAGAAGGAGGCGAGAACAAAACTCAAAAAATAATATTTTTCTTCGATTTTCATTATATTCCTTTAAATTTTAGTTTGATTTATACGAGATTTCTGATGCTTAGGCAGCTCTAATAAATAGTAAGAAAAATAAAAATGAACAAAATTTCTACAAACAAATTAATACTTTTGAACACAATAAGCCCCACCTCTGAATTCTTTTCTATATATAACGAGTTTGTTCATTTCAAACTAACATTTCATATAAATTTAAAATATATAAAACACTTTAAATATTTGAGAAACAAACACATAAAGCGAGCCATAGACATATAAAGGTGTTTATGAAGTTGAATCTTTTTAATTTGCTTAATATCCTTTATTATTATAATATAAAATGCCTTAATATTTTTATTCGAAACTTAGCACAGTAAAAAGAAGCTTACTTTTTTCACATTAAATTTAATAAGAAGATTTAAAAAGGATAATATTTAAAGGATTACACTTGGTATTCTTCAGATTTTTATTACATTATACATAAAATATACTTTGCTTTGCAAACGCTTATAGAATATTTTCCTTACAATTTACATACAAGCAATATATAACTGCAGTAATTTTAGTAAGCATTTTAAATAAAAAATTAAGTTACTCATAATGCTAATGTTATTCTGGACTTTCATTAAAAACTTCTTTTAACGTTAATGAAGAATAGAAATTTAAATCGAGCTATTTTTAAAACTCAGTTTTTATATTAAGTTAAAATTTCGTAAGATATATTGTTCAAAAATTATTTAGTGAGTAATTCATGATTAAAAAATTAATTAAGAACTATGTATAATTAATATTTTAAAGCCAATTATATGAAGAAAGTAAAACTCAGCTGCTTAAATAATTAAAAAAAAATCTCCTTAATGAAAATGTATATCACATGAAATTGCTATAAATATATATCATTATAGTTACTTATTTTTATTTCTTGACTATCGCCTAATTAACAAAAATGTTTTCAGCTTGTAACTGTAACCAGTATGGATCAGTACGGGATGACTGTGAACAAATGACGGGTAGATGCGTTTGCAAGCAGGGAATAAAAGGGATGAAATGTGATGTCTGTCCCCCTAGTACCGTACTTGGACCTGAGGGCTGCATGGATGGTATGTTTCTGAAATAAGAATCATAGTCTCAATTTATTTATGATGAAACAGTTAAAATATATATCATTTGATAGAAATAATTTTAAATATACTTTTCAATAATGACAAATAAAGATATATATATTTGGTTGCTTTGAAGATATTAATTAGCTAAATTATATATAAAATATTTTCATAGGTCATTAGAATAGGCAAATTAGCTCTTCCAACAAAATTTTATTTTCTGTTTACAAAGAAAGAAACAGCTCTTATGATACTCAAAAATTAGAATTAAATACAAAGATTTGTTTTTAAGCCTTAAACGCACTAAAGAATTGCTTCTATGATTTATTGACGATGCATAAAATGTATAAAGGTTTACAGCGTAAATTTATTACAAATGATATTGTATTATATATATATATATATATATATATATATATATATATATATATATATATATATATATATATATATATATATATATATATATATATATATATATATATATATATATATATAAATATATATATATACATACATATATATACATATATATACATACATATATATATATATATATATATATATATATATATATATATATATATATGTATATATATATATATATATATATATATATATATATATATATATATATATATATATATATATATATATATATATATACATTCCACTCAGTTAGTCATTATGAAAGATTGTTTACTATGTCTCCAATATCCGTTAATATGATAAACAAATTAATTTACTCGTATTTTCTTGTTTACATATGAATATTCTTCCTTTAAACTGAATTACGTATCTAGTATTAGTTTCATTTTTAAAAGAAAATATATGTTTCATTCATTGAAATTTTAATCACGCCGGGATTCAAACTGTATGACTAAAATTGATATCTTATGGAAAAAATTAAAGTTATAAGTAAATACTTAACTCAAATTAAGTAACAAGATGATTTCCTGCTGATATCCAGGGTGTCCCAAAACCACCGCATAAATTCTGCACAGCTAGATTCCTGGTTAAGAGTACATAAAAACTGCCCAAACAAGTGTTCCTGTAAGATCCATAGTTTACGATAAATATATGTAAAATAAAGAATAACGTTACTGCCGGTTCAAGAAAAAGACACTGTATTAGACATATCAAATACAGTATTTTCATATCTTACCTGACGATAATGTTTCAAATATTTTTTAAATGCATATCCCGTCATGCGTGCTCACGCGCGTACCATGGAATGACGTTAAGCCTTCGTTAAACTGTTATTTAAAGGGCTGCATCTTGCAGTTAACGGTTGTCTTCGTATGGTGGCCAGATATTCCGTTCGTGATTATTACGACATGTACTTGATGTAAGGTGGATGTAATGGAAATGCCTTTAATTCCAGAATGATGGAGCACATTTCTGTGCTCCTGTATGTGGTTGGCTGGATATGGAATACCCCAAACGCTGGATCGGACGTGGGGATACGGTTCTATGTCCGCCAGATCTTACACCGTTGGATTATTTCCTTTGAGGCCATCTCATGAAACTGGTGTATCAAGACGTAGTACAAACACCAAAGACTTAGTTGCTCGTCAGCACTATATTTCGGTGGATCCCGCGATGCTGCAACGAGTGATGGCAGCCATTCCATGACGTGCTTAAGCCTGCCTAGACATTCAAGGAGGACACTTTGAACAACATCTTTAAATTGTGTATATACTGCTGTTGATATGTTCAATAAAGTGTTTTTTTTCTTGTATCGCAAGTGACATCATACTTTGTTTTTCGTATTTTTCGCTTAAAATATGGATCTTACAGAAATGCTTCTTTGGGCAGTTTTCATGTATTTCCAACGAAGAATCTAGCTTTGCAAAGTTTCTGCGGTCTTTTTGGGACACCCTGTAATTATAAAATTTGTAAGCGTGTTACTAAAAACAAATCTCATGAAAGAAAATTCTGAAGACTTTTTCATTTTATAAAACAAATTCTTTTTCCCCAGCATAAACTATTGTACAGTAAAATCAAACATTTCAGAGAGAGGATAAAATTAAAATACAAGAATAAATTCACTTCCTTTAAGTCAAATTAATATAATAAAGCATTAATTAAGATAGTGCCTCAAAATTTTAAATGAAAGTTATTGTGCCTAATAGTGATCTTAAATTTAACACTCTATAAAAGATTTGTAAATCAATATGTCTGAATATGCAAGAATATGTGTGAATATTTGTTATCTTTTACAAAATAAAATAATACATTTTCTATCTTAAGTATCATTATTGGTAAAATTTTATAGTTTCAATTTTCAATAAATGAAACAATTATATTATTTATATTGAAATGTTCCCATTCACTTCAGAGTAAAAATCCTGGTCCTCTAAAGTAAAAGGAAATATATGTTACATTTTTGAATTTGCATGCACGTCTGTAATAGTAGGCATCGTTTGTGAAGATTGGGTATTTTCGTGGTTCCTCCCATGTGAATTCAGTACATAAAATTGTTTACTCGGAAGACACGTGATGAGCATTAAAATGCTTAACACCAGATTTGAACAGTTAGTTAGCTCACTACAAGGTATCACTACAATAATAATGATTTGGTTGTATAAAGATGTAACTCTCATTTAAAATAGGTTGTAAAACAATCATAATAAAATATTGAAGACATTGAGAGAATTGCAATTTAAACACTTAAATACTACTATATAAGAACTTTTTCATTATTATAAAATACAAATAACACTTCGTCCTTCTCCAAATTAAGGCTAAATTCAGGGAGCGGTTCCTCTGGTGGTGCCATCTATCGGAGAAGTCTTAGAGCAAAATACATTTTTACACTCCCGGTGCTCTGGTAAATGAAAGACCTACACTTCATTTCGCATACCCATCATCTAGCTTGGCTTGTCCGAGCGTCATAAGTAACAACAACAAATAATAAATACATTTTTATACTATGATTAAATGAAAATTTCTAAAAGCTTATTAAAACTACACTTTCCAGGTATAGGAATTTAAAAATTTTATTTTTACTGCAGTAATAGTACTAGAATTAATACGCTTAATTCACTGTTATTCGAAATTAAAGAAAATAAATAACCTTTTTCCCATAATAACCATTATTTAAAATTTTAGCAAACATTTTTTGCTCCTACATTTAAACTTTAACTGATAAATTTATATCTCAATATATATATATATATATATATGTATATATATATATATATATATATATATATATATATATATATATATAATATATATATATATATATATATATATATAATATATATATATATATATATATATATATATATATATATATATATATATATATATATATATATATATATATATATATATATATATATATATATATATATATATATATATATATATATATATATATATATATATATATATAATATATATATATATATATATATATATATATATATATATATATATATATATATATATATATATATATATATATATATATATATATATATATATATATATATATATATATATATATATATATATATATATATATATATATATATATATATATATATATATATATATATATATATATATATATATATATATATATATATATATATATATATATATATGTGTGTTTGTGTGTTTGTATGTATCTATAAAATTATGAAATTACTGTGTTTTAGTCACAAAAATATATATAAATAATTTAAAATATCATATTAAATTGACTACAATGTATAACAGATATTTATTAAATTATATCATTAGCTGATTAATATGAAAATATTAGACACACACATTTTAAATGATTAGATTATTTATTTTGCTACATTTCTTTTTTTATGCATTTTTTTATTAAAAGTATTCCAAAAGTTTTCATGATATACATTTTCTCATTGTTATGCATTAAATATTTATATGCAAAGAATAATTTTGTATTAGAAAATCAAGTTTCATTTAAAATTAATGTATTTTCTTTGGAAACAACTTTAACATTAAAATTAAAAAATAAACACAATGTTGCTTTGCTTTTCAATAAAATCACTAGTTGTAAAAAGTAAAATTTGAATACAATTATAAATTACTAAAAATAAAAACTAAATCGTATTGACATTGTTTCCTTATAAAATTAATTCATTATTAAGAAAAGTAAGAAAAATATCAAAATATACTCATAAATTCAGACATGTAAATCAAAAAATTCTTAATAGCGCATTTTGATTTACCTTTAGATTAATGAAGGAAATCAATTTTATTCTTCTATCGCAACAAATGCGTTGTAAATAAACCTTACTGAGGTATTAGAAAAAGTTAAAATTTTTAAAGCAAATGAAGGGAATAAAATGCATATTTATTTATATTTCCCGGGTGCAGATCATTAAATAAATATCACTCACAATTTCCATCTCACAAAATTAATGAAGGCCTCCACTTTCTTTATTACTGGAACGGAGAAAAATATTATCCAGGAAAGGTTAAACACATAAAGTGAAATGGCCATCCATCAAGTACCCCGTAAAATGTAAAATCAATCACCAAACTAATTCTATAGAGCAGTATGGTGCAGTAATTACTAAACTAATAAATCAAGAAGAAAATCAAGCTTGTTCAGCGATAAAAAGAAAATATGACTTTCTTAACAAAATGCAAAAGTGAGTGTATTTTTGAAAATAAATAAGTATCTTAGAAGAAGCTTTTATGAAATGATTTACCTATAATACCTCGCTTTTTAATATTAAGTCTCTCTCTCTCATTATGAATTTTATTTTAATAAAAGTACAAAAATTGTTTTCATTTATAATATAAAGTTAATTCTAATTAGATTAACAGTTTGTTAGATATAGAGCGCCCATTGTAAAGCAATATATATATAATATAAATATATATAATAATAAATATAATAATAACATATTTTTTGAAATTTAATTCTGAAATGTACATACTTCATATTTAGTGCAGTTTTCAAGTTCTGTAATGTATTTTTAAAATCCATCTCAAAATACTTATGGTAAGTTTTGCTTTTTGACTTACCATCTACTTAAATATCGTCAGAATCACTTTTAGATATTTTCCATTATTTTAATCTTGGATCATTCCACTTCATTTTGATGCTGTTACATGAGTAAATAATTGCAATATTTGGGCATAATACAAGTTATCATTCATTACACAAGTAGTTTATGTATTATTATTATTACACTTCAAATACTTTAATAAAAAGTGAGATGAGTATATAGTACTATTTTTCAAAATTTGCCGAGGCACAAAAGTCTAGAGTCTCAAATATATACTGTAAATTTACTGTCCAAATGTCTCTTATTCGTTTGAATGATTATACAAATTTCAAATACAATAAAAGTATAGAACTAAGTTTTTTTTTTTTTTTTTTAATTTCCTATTGTTTTTCCTGAGCATTTTAAGAGATGAATTTAAATGCATGAGAGACTTTGATTGGTAATTATGTTTTTTTTTTTAAGATAGGTAAAGTTTACTATAGCTGAGAAGCATATCTGAAACATTCTTGAATTTAGTATGCTGTTAGAAAGTTCGAAATAAAGTTTTTAATGTAAAATTCAACGATATTTTCCTTAAATTGATAGTTTTGAAGTTTTTCTTCAAAATAAAAAAAAATTCTGACGTAATTATTTTGAAACAACGCGGTGAACAGCTTAAAGCTGTCAAGGATTTTCCCGTCCACTCCAAAGTGTATGTTTTTCTTATAGACGTTTCATTGATATTTGGATATTCACGTATAATGATTAATCTGAAACACATAGTAAGAATTGTGAGTCTTATTTTTGACCTCTACCTTTAAATTATAATGACACCCACCCGGTTGCTTCTATCTAAGTAGATTAAATCAGTTCAGGACTATTAACAGAAAAACCTGCTGCTATAACAACAACATATTCACGTGTCACAAAGTAACTGGAAACCAAGAAAACTACCAAAGTCCCACCTGACACACCGCTATGCAGAAGGCAGAAGTGCAAGATATCTTTTCCAATTGCTTCTAGAATTGAATTCGGAACCTTATGCTTCAAAGATTGATGCCCCATCATTAGGTTGTCCATCTTCCAATGCTAATTTCAGCACTTGATTATGTTTTTTGATTTTTTTAGTAAATTATATTTAGCTAATAGTTGATTTATATATAAACACATTAATTTCTATCATCTCTGGAAGAACAATAACTTATAGTACTGTTTGATGAAGATTATATATAAAATGAGTCATTGGTCAAATAAGGCACTTTTGTATCGCTTTCAATTTTAAGTTCAAAGGGTTTTGACAGAATTAATAATGACAAAACATAATGTGGGTATCAGCCGAATGATCAAGTATCTCAGGTTCTAATAAGCATTATTGAATTTAGAATATGAGTATCCTTTTTGGAAAAATATGAGGAAAGAAAGCTATAGAAAAATCCTGTAATAGTTTTGGATTTGATAATTTGTCCCTTTGTGAGATTTTATGTTTCTCCAGTTGATTCAGCTTTTCTTTTGAAGGGTTGTAATGATTGTAAATTTATATCTGCAGAAGAATTCTTTTGTTTCTGGCTGAGCAACTTTATAAATAGTTTTTTGTTTCACTATGAGCATGATCTGTATAAAAATAATAATACATGATCAAAAATCACCTTATTTTTTTAAAAAAAAGGTAATGTGTGCAAGAAGCAAAATAATTTATCAAATTTTCAATATATGCAAATAGATAACAATTTATGTGGCAGTGCCATCTGTCGTGGAATTTCGGTAATGTATTTATTAAATAAATGTGAATTATAATATTATAATATATATATATATATATATATATATATATATATATATATATATATATATATATGTATGTATGTATACATATATATATATATATATATATATATATTATAATATGTATGTATACAAACATTTATGATGATTATTTAAGATAAGTGTAATATTGAATATATAAAACGATAAAAAAATAATTTAGTTTGAAAAATATCCCTGGATTAAGAAACGAAAAATAATTCCTTTTGAATAACTCCTTATATCAAAATAAATTCACAATATCCGTTCAAAATCAAATTATTTCACTGTCGATAATTTTACATGGAACAAAGTGAATAATTAAAAAAAATATTTAAAAAAATATGGCAAAATAAAATTCCAGTCTTTATTAATTTCATCTAAGTGATTTTGAACATATCATAAAATTGATATAAATATTTATGAAAGAAAATTCTCTACAGGTTGAAATAATCTTAAGGGAAAACTTCAAATGAGAAAATGCTGAATATTTATAAAATTATTCATATAATAAGGAATGTTATCCCTATGAGATTCTATTGCAATTTTTGTTTTATTAAGTTTTTTTTATTAGAACACATCCATCTCAAGATTTAGACTACATAACATTATTTTTATCAGAAATTGTTTGCTCTGAAATCATTTAATTGGATGTACTATTCTTGAGAACATAATTGTATTTTTGTCGTGACGATAATACCGAATACGATAATAACGAATAAAAGGAGAAGAATTGAACAACAACAAATTTTAGAATTTATGAAAAAAATAGAAAATTATTTTAAACAAGGAAATTCAAATATTGAAATGAAAAAGGTAACAGAATATAATCATTGAATTTCCTTTCTATAAAATAATTTGACTGAGAATTTAATCTTATTAGATAGCACATGTCCTTCTTATACACGTCAACTTTATAAGGAAGCACATCATGTCTTATAACTTTGTAAAATGATGTTGTATTTAATTAAAGCGTGTATTAAAATAAATTGTTGTCGTAATACAAATATTTTAAGCTTCATGTGTATCACTAAATTTAAACAAAAATCATTTTGCTTATCGTGCTTTTTCAAATGAATTTCAATTTCAAATATTTTGAACTAATTTTCATTTCTTTAAATAAGTCAGTTTGCTGTATATTAAGTCAGGGATTGGTATTTTTCTTTTCCATTTTGTATTAATTTGATAAATACACTTTTTTTTTGCAAAAAGAAATTAAAATTTTAATGCCTAATAGTCTAACTTTTCAATTTAATTAATCTAAAAAAATATATATTATAAATACTGACATATCTATTCAATGAGAAAAATTTTAAATTAAAAGTTTTATTAATTTAAAATTTTAATTATAAAGTCTGTTGTAACAGACTGAACTTATTATGCTCTCTCCATTCAGAAGCTTATTACCAAAGCACTTTTAAAGCTATAAAACTTAACATTTAAAAAAAAATGAACAATTTTGAATTAAATGTTAGTTTATCGGAAAAAAATATTTATATTTATTAATATGTTTATGCAAAGAGATGAACAATAAAATTAAGGCAAAAATGATTTGCCTGTATCATTGCAATAAAATACATTAAGTATGAATGTTTTATTGAATACCGTTTTACATTATTAAAGTGGGGAATTATATAATATTTATAAATTTCCAACTTTTATATTTTTCTCTATAAATTATGATCACAATAAGGTATGAGTTTTAAATGTTAACGTTACAAATTTAGGAATTACAAGTTAAGAAAGGGAAACATAATGAATTCTCATAGAAAATTAGTATTAAGTATCTTCTAATGTTTGTGTTAGCCAAGAAATATGTTTTTCAAAGACATGGTTTAATAGAGAGGTGGATGATGAGATGTAGATACCCATAAAGGTGCTCCATCATACCTAATCAAATTATCTTTTAATGATATTCAATGAGGATGAATTTGCTTTATTTATCTCGATAATCTGTCAGTTGGGTGAGAATTTCAATACTTTTTTTCATCCTTCATCAGCACCAATGGAGAAAATATATATTAAGTTGGAAGTTAATATATAAAAATAAAAACACTCTTCAGTTATTAAGAAAAATAAAGAAGTTGAATAAATTTTAGTCTCAAAAAAGTCAAAGGGCTATTAAGTTGAGATACAAGAGAACTTATTAGAAATTGAAAGTAATTTAAGAGTTATTCCATTAACTGAGGGAGAAAGTTTTCGAAAAAATATCTTTAACAATACTAAATAAAGACATATGAACATTCGTATGAGTTAAGAAAAAAAGAGATATTTGTATAAAAATGCTTTTTTATATAAGAAATTTACATTTTATTTTAATAATTACATTAAATGTATCCCAATCATTTTAATTTAAAATTGTAAAGTTGCTTCAATATTTGCTTCAAAGATTGACGCATATACCATTTTGATAAATATATTTTATTGCATGTTTTTCCTTCATCGCGTTTTTTAAGCTATATGTTAGTTTAATTAGTTAGTAACAAAATGTAATTGTTTGATACCAAGAGATTCTGTTGATTCCATAAAATGAATAAAGTAATTGTAAATTAATGCTTCTTGAATGAAAACAATATGACAGAAAATTTATTTATATACAGCAATTAATCAATTTATTTAATAAAAATTCATTTGATAGCTAAGACAAAAAAATTTTTATAACAAATTTTATGAAATTTTACATGTAAATAGATTTTAATTACTCATGAAAATCAAATGAATTATGCTAATTACCGTAATATAACCTTTGATCTCATATACTGGAATTTAATTTTTTTTATCTATTTAAAAGCATTTCTGGAAACAATACTAATAAATATTTACTAACATGGCAATTTTAAAGTAAAAATCTTTAAAGCTAATTTGAATAGCAAAATGTTATATATTTACTTGCAGAAGAAGTTGTCTAGTTATGAATTTTATTTATTAAATTAAAACATTGTGTGTGCAGTATCTTTTAATTTATATTTCTATTAATGAAATAATATAATAATATTTGCATGAATTTCAATGAATGAATTTTGTAACTGTGCAATTCACATATTTACATCGTTAAGGAATGTAATTAACATATTTAAACTAGTAACAAGGCATTTCATTAATTAACTAGACAAGTCCGTTAAAGTACATAAGATATTAAATATTTCATAACTTACCTAGTTATTCAATGAAACTATTAATTATAGACCATGAAAGTGCAAAAAAAAAGATTTTCAAAATTATTTTATAATTTAATGAATCATAATTATCTGAAACAATCCCAAAATTACATTTTATTGCTATTGCGTAAGATTTCTTCTTAAATAATATGGCAATACAGATTATGTAATGTATTATGCGCATATGACTAGCATTAGTTACATAAATGAACCTTCTGAATTCTGCTTCTAAGAGCAACAGAATTAAGCAGACACATGGCCTCGTAAAGCAGCTAAAAGCGTTTCAAAACTAACTAAAGGCAGCGAGAACAGGTACGAGGAACTTTCGAGAATCTAGATAACAACAAGTTAAATAGAGCACAATAATTTTACATATTTTAACCAAAATTTCTAGTAATTCATGAAATAGTTACTTCATGAAATAATGCATTTTATAGTGTAATGTTATCACATACAATAAAATTTCTTGTATTATCAAATATAATCCTTTAAACATTATTTATTTTGATGGAAATTAAAGAATTTTATATTGAAACAACTGCACTGGTTTTGAAGTAATAGGGAAACGATCATTTACTTCCTATTTGATTATAAAATATATGAATGAAGAAATTCATTTAACGTGGTATTAAATAACTGTTATAGTTATTTTATACAAAAGGTAATATTTTTATTTATAATTTTACAGTGTCGATATCGAAAGCTGTGTCTGGCTCATGTTCTGATCTTCGCTGCATACATGGTGCTACATGTCAGGAGAAAGAAGGCCTTGCTCAGTGCACGTGTAACATTCACTGTACGACAGCAGAGAACAAAGACACTGTCTGTGGGTCAGATGGGAACACGTATGGTTCTGAATGTCAGTTAAGAGTATTTAGTTGTCGTTACCAAAAAGCAATATCTGTTGCCTCCAATGGCGCTTGCAAGAGAGGAGGGCAGTGTGAGTAATTTTAAACTCTTTCTAAATTTTTAATAATTTGACTTTAGAGTAGCGTTTAGTTCTTTAGCTTATAAAAAAAACGACTGCAAATGAAATTTATTTATTTAAAATGCATATGAAGTTTATTGTTTTATGATAATCCATCAACATGTTTATTGTGCAATGATCCATCTTAAAATTAATGTGCATATTGTTTCCAAATAAATATATCAATTCTTTTTTTTTAAATTTTTTTAAAAATAATAAAGTAAAATTAAACAGAGAGATTTAATTTAAAAATATTACTTTTATTTTAATTCCAGTTTTAAAAATATGACATAACTTCATTGGACATTATAATAAATTTTCATTCAAAACTTCATTGAGAAAATGTGAAAATGTACTTTTGTTTCAAATATTAAGCACAAGTTGAATTATATAAATTGTGTTTATTATTATTTCTGCGTTCAGCTTTTGTTTTTATCAGCAAAAGTTCATTTTGTTGATGGTTTTGTTCAATATTATTTTTATTGTAGTGAAAAAAATAACAAAGAGAACAAATTTATTTACATAAACTAATCATGTTTTAAATTAGAACAATATATGCTGCTTTCTTTTTAATTAAATTTATTAAAACAACGATAAGTAATTAAGCTAAACAGAAGAAAATATTTTAAAGTGTTCTTTCAGGTCAATAATTAAATCAAACAAATAATTATTTTTGAAAGTAATTTACTACTATCATTTAAGTTTTAATCACTTGGATTAGACAGATTAAACGACTAAATTAAATGAAAATAGTAATTAAATGAATGATGGTGAATTTGCGGAAATCGAGTTTAAATAAAATGAAATCTTTTTATCGTCAAATATATAAGCATTTGTTGAAAGAGTTTCTATGGTTAATTAATTTTGCTTGGAGAGGGACTGAATAATAAGACATATTTTCTCCGTAAATTTATTAAATGCACTTACTTTCTTTGGGCAGTTTTGATTGAATAACGCTGTGGGAAAGAAAGAATCATTTCAATTGTAAAAAGATTAATTATTTTATTTTTACCGTGAGAATTATTTATATATCAATGAAATACTTTCCTTGTTAATCCTTGATTAAATTCTTGTTTGATTACTAATTTCTTTTGAATAATTAACGAATAAATATTCCTTATTCTTAAAACATTCTTTTAAATTCTATTTAGGTTTTATTTTATTAATTGTGTAATAATTTTTGGTAAGCATTTGAGGGAGTATATAAATTGAGATTCGTTAAAAAATAAGTAAAAATATTTTTATAGAGAGAAAATATAATAGAAGAGAGAGAATATATATATAGAGAGAGAGATTAGGAATTATGTATAATCGAGATACATTTTTTAACCTATCAAGAAAAGACTACATTGACAAAAAAATAATTTGTTATATTTAGCAAATCAAGAAAATAACTAAGAAAATAACTGCGTTTTGTAGCTAAAACATATTCAAATAATCACAAAGTAATATTTTTTTTTACTTATGCAACTTATATTTAGAAATTAATAAAATGCAAACTTTCATGATAATCTATTATTCTGTTCAATGAAAAATTCATTAATTACAAAAACAATTAATATCATTGTCAGTAATTAGACGTTCACTAAAATGTACTTACTTTCTTTAGTGTCGAATTTTTAGAGTGTCGAAGTTTTAGAGAAATAGGATTTGATTGTGTGTAATTTTTTAAATAATTTTTGTAATTTTATATCGAAGAAAATCAAGGCAATAATTTTTTTTTAAATTTATCCAAATTTTTCGAGAAACAATTTGTAAGCTTTAGCTAAGGTAACATTACTTTTTATTTCTAGTTGCAAATTACATTTCATACGAAAGAGAAAAGGTATAAGAGCCTAAAATGTTACAAAAAAGTAATAATTCATTAACACGCATGCAGTTTCATAAACTGACATCTTCCAAGTCAACAAATAACAAAACTTATTAAAGTTGGTATATGTTCCCAATTTAACTGTCGAAAAGCAACAGAGCGATATAAATACGTCTTCAAATAGTTATGCCTAATAATTAAGTGTAATATTGCCCCTGTTGTAAGAGGATAATTATCAGGAATATTATCTAGAATTAATATATATGGGAGGTACTTATCCAATAGGTCTAGCTTATAGTTAAATTTTGACGTTTTATTAAAAATGGGCCTAACATCTGAGGTGAAATCTTCCCTTTTTATCACATGTAGATCAACTGATTATTTTTCAGAAATAGATTAGACTGCTCATTATCCACTATTCAACAATGAGTTGAGGTACACAATGGGTGCATATATATTTTTTCTCTCTTTAACTTTTAAGCAATTCCGACGTTATGATATGCCAAAAAGAGAAACTGTGGCAACAGTAGAACTACCTTGGACAAGTTCTGTTGTATCTGACAATATCAAATTTTCAACATAAATTAAATTTATAAAAGGAAGTTATTGAAAAACTGTCTAAATGGCAGTCATCTCCTCATCACACATATATTTTTGAATTAGAGGGGATTTTATCAGTATAAACTATATGTCCATCCGATTCTAGACAATAAAGTCCTACATTGTCCTGGGTTAAATAGTACCAGAAATTCGAATACATATTTGGTTTTATAAATTTATCTATAAAATTTTATATTATTAAGTTTGAAATATTATCCGAATTATCCAAATCCTATATCTACCCTTCAAAATTGTAATTAGTAGGTTATTTCTTGAATTCTGTAGAAAACAAAAATAACATCATGTGAGATTTAATTTTTTTCATAAGAAATTAATGTATAAGTGCTTTATAACTAATTTAGAAACACAAATACAAATCTTAAAATAAACTTCTAATATGATTTTTTAATTGGACAAACAAAAATATGTTTTGGTTATAAAATTGCAAATATTCCTAACTGGTAAAAAATTTAACTCCATTACCACGGTAAAAAAAAAATTATATGACGCTATGTATTATTTTATAAGTTAAGAAACTGTAGGTGTACAAAATATCTAAATATCTTTATGTATTGAAAATTTTTTCCAACAAAAAAGTTTGCTGAATAATTAAATGTATATATATATATATATATATATATATATATATATATATATATATATATATATATATATATATATATATATATATATATATATATATATATATATATATATATATATATATATATATATATATATATATATATATATTTGTTTCTTATGAATTCAATAAAACCATTACATTCTATTTTCAAGTTAATAATTTGTTTGAAGATTGCTAATAGTTTAGAAGTTTTGTATTAATATATCATTATAAGTGTATTACATATGACTGTTAAATTATTTACCTCATACTATAATTCAAAAAAATATTTATCAAACTTTAGAATAATTACTTTTAAGATTATTAATCATAAACCCATTATAAATTACGATAAGGAAAAAGAAAACTTAGAATTTTGAATTCGAAAAAATTTATTCCTCGATATTTTTAATATAAAAAAATGAATCAACACTTAAAATGAATAATCGAAAGTTTTTGCAAATTCTCGGATTCATCAATTTATTTTTCGAGATCAAATTTTAAAAGAAATTTATTCATGGTAAGAATATGCAAGTATATTTCATAGGATGCGAGAATATATGATAATATTTGACAAAGCTTTATTCATTTTGAAATAAGAAGAATCGTCGAGACCAAAATCATTCCGATAAAAGCAAATGTCATAACTCTTTGAAATTGTGATGCATGGCTCGTCAAATGAAAAATACATCATCGGCTTATTGATGGAAAACGAAAAATGTAGTGCACTATCGGAAGTGAGGGAAATTGGAAACGCTAGCTGGATAGAACTTTGTCTCTGACCAAGTAAAGGAAGTAAAAAAAATGAGTCACCCACTTTATCTTGTTCTATTCATGCAAGCACTACATCAATCTTCGAAGTATCAAGTGTTCTATTATCCACTGATACATAATAGATAGGCCACTGGTGTGTTCAGAATTCATAAAGAATAGTAATTTAGGAAAAGTGGTTCAAAATATCCGATTATTTCAGCTTTTTTCGTTATTCCATTTACTGTATTCCTTACTTAAGATAAAATTAATTGTTAGTTACAGCATGATGCTATTAGTTATATACAAAAATTGCTATTTTTCTTCATAATAATATGTTTGCTTAAATTGTACTAAAATATGCTGTTAGAAAGAAGATATTTCTATAGTAAGTGTAAAGTTACTTATTCTGAGCATTATAATTCGTCAATGAACAGTCATTTCTAGAATGTGAACAAACAATCTTTGTTAAATAATTTTTATGAAAAATATAACCATACCTTTCATATTACTCTGTATTAAATTTAAATTCAATAAAGTAAACTTTAAATTTCTTTATTGGAAAATGTTAAAAAAAAGTTTTTTCTAAACGAATTTATTCGTAGATTTCGTAAATTTCTTTCTATTTTATATGTTGGATAGAGTCATTATTCTGCAGAATGTTACACTATGAGTAAACATCCTTCAGTAAAGAGGACAGATTATTTTATTAATATTATTCTAAAGTGAAAATAACCCTTATGTATGAAATTGTTATAAACATTCAAATTGAAAGAACTAATAATCGAAAATATTTATTGCAACATAGAGAAAATGCAATAAAACTGGTGTTCTTATATTCATAGCATTTAATATTCATCCTATTTTCATGTCTAAGTAAAAGTATCCAATTGATATATTCAAAAATCAAATAAAATTGATATATTCAATAGATATATTCAAAAATCATTAAAGTATTTATTTCAAATTTTCTTTAGATAATTTGAAAGAAACTAACGCAATGAGTACAGGTTGAACAAACACAACTGCAAATTTTCATGAAATAATGAATAATTTATGAGTCTTGAAAAGCTTTTCAGTTTCAGAGGTATAGAAAATTAGCTATCATTGTTTCCAGTGGTTTTTCACAAATTAGTGATATGTTGATGTTCCAAAGCTAAAATAAAGCTTTGCGAATCATTCTCTTATCTATTACTTGATGTAGTAAAATGTTTTTAACTCTTCTACGTGAGGGTTACCATTCATGTTTCTGTCTCTTTTTCCAAAAAAAAAATATACACAATGCAAGATTGAATGATCTGCTTCATATAAAGAATTATGCCTATTTAGTAAAATATGTTAATTAAGAAACATCACCTATGGTAATATCTACGGTAATCCAGATTTTTCCTAGAAAGTCTGATTTGATTATATCTCCATCTCATATCCGCTTTGAATATTGCAAACATTATTTTCTTAAATAAATATAATATCTGAAGTAATATGTACATATGTTTATCATAATTAATCTAATTTTCTTATTTTTTAAGAACTCAGATTTACATTTTATACTTATTTATATTTCTTAGAACATATAACGATTGAAATAAATGATATATATATAATGTAAATGAAGTAAAGAAATTTATATTGCATATAATAACACATAAATGACATTTTCACAAAGTTTTTCTTAATTAAACCAAATTAAAGCACATTCAAATTAGAAATCCAACTTAAAAGCAGTGTTTAGTTAAGAAAAACTAAAGAGAGAAAAAATGACTGTGGAGAGGAGGAACTGATAATGGAACACACTTTACCATCATTCAGGGAAGGAATTTCGTGAATCTGAAACTTTCTTTTGAGAATTGCATTTAAGTGTTTACTGTATTGCTGTAGTAAAAGCGATTTATCCACTTAAGTGAATGAAAGCAATAAAATCGAAGGTAGCCATTTCCTAGACAACAATGACCACAGCTAAAAGCAGCTATATTGAACTGAAGAGGGTTTTAAAGTGGTGTTTGGGTGCATCAATATTGCTGCTGTTATGTTTTTCGAAATTAATCTGATGTGTCAATTAATGCTGAATCTTGGAAATCTCGTCCTTCAGTTGGAACACAGGTGAGTTCGACTGGAAGTAGATGTTATCCAAGATATAAAAGTATTGCAAATATTTGCGATAAGAAAAAACATTGCATATTGTACTTAAAATTTGAACATGAAATCTCCTGCTGAAGTGTGACTATAATGAAAATCTGAATGTTACCTGGGAGTTATGTTTGCACAATTATACGCATATAATTAATTGTAGGAATAATATAGAGTTTGAAAAAAAGACTATTTGTATTGAAATTAAACATATTCACATCTCAACTATAGATAATAAATGGATTAAAATGTCAAGTTCATAAGATCTATCAACAGTAAGCTACTGCATATTAAATTTTCAAATTATGATGTAAAATCGAATTTTGTAATGGTGCATATGCATAAGGAGTGATAAAGATTCCTTGCATCAGTATTAGATACATTCTTCCAAGTGTTCGTCATTTGTTACTCCAAACATGAAGTATTTAGATGTGTCTGTTTATGATGGTAACATAGACCCAGGTAAATTATATTACAGAAAAGCACTGTAGAACACGATGATCAACTAAGTAATATAAACAGCAAAGATGTTGCCGATAGATATGTAAGTCAAATGGGTTTGGTACCATTTTAATGAAAGTATATATTATGGGCTAAGAAAAGTAATATCATCAAACACGAAATAGAATCAACAATATTTATGGTATGAAAAAAGTTATATAGTATGACTAAAAATACTCTTAGCACTTAGTAAATAATATCTCAAGTCATCACAACAAGTTTCGTGGCTGCATATATCTATAAAACAATGAATGATTGAAACCACTGTCTCTATTCATTCATTTAACGAATGCGAGAGTCATCTTATCTAGGAGAGAATCATTAAGCTGTTAGGTTCCTGTCTTATAGGATAATCCTCTAAGAAATTATTGCAGACGACTGCGTCAATATTGTAAGGTAATGACATAGCTTAAAAATCAAGCGGTCTTAACACCATCTCAGTTATAGCACATTGGATTGTAGATATAGAGGATATAATGCCAGTTTGTGAGCGTGGTATACAATTATGCGAATTCATTTTGCATTTGTGCACCTTGGCATTTCATGGCCTTCATTCCTTAAACAAACCAATTCCTTCAACATCCAACCACAGATAAGTCAATATAAACATTTATAACACAAATATATGGATATATGATGATGAGTAAGACAAGAGCTTCTTATAAATATATACATATATATATATATATATATATATATATATATATATATATATATATATATATATATATATATATATATATATATATATATATATATATACATATATATATATATATACGCTACACACTGACATGAGATTCACCCAAAAATATCATGCTTGCCAATGCAGTATATATCACCATTATTCATTACATATTGTAAATCGTAATAACTATGTTTATAGTCGTAAATAATTAAAGCATCTAATGGCTAGCTGACATTCAACTACTGATAGTAAGCGGTTTTTGCAAAATCTCTAATATTTGCTTACCAAATAGGATTTCTGTGATAAAATTAACTGTATAAAATATCATATGACATTCTTAAAGTGTATTTAACTGGGAATTTTTGTCACTCTGGTTATATATTTTTTTTCCTTCATTTATGTATACCACATTCGCGTGACCACTGTGGTTATGTATTGTAAAATATTTTTGAAACATAAATTTCCAATCATTGTAGGCAGTAACTCTTCTGCAGTGTAACATGATCAATTAACATCTTCTAGTGTGATGTATCTGCAAATGTAAAAATGACGTAATTAATTTAAATTCAGGAAATTAACAATCCTTATTCGTTTTATATCCAATTAAAAAGTGAGAGTTTTATCACACATGATTGGCGGTTCTTTCAAATTTTTTTTTTCTGTGTCACATCCGAATATGATCAAAGTGTGTAATTTATATGCTTTGAGGAATTCCTTTTTAATATTGGCACTGTTTCCTTTTTAATATTGTATTTCGCTAACAGGCATTGTTTAGTCATATTAATGAATAGTTTAAAAGATTATTGCATTTCAGAATTAAATTAATTATCTTTTTTCACATATGGGAATTATATGTAACCAAATGCTTTCAATCTTTTGAAAATAAATGGCATCTTAATAAATTGGAAAGTTTTTAGATATTTAAACTTTGTCAAAATGTTATACTTATTTATCTTTTGTTATTATTAGCATGTCATTACAATAAATATAAGGGTATATTTATTTGGTAAAAATCATTTTCGCTTAACTTAATTTCCACGTTTGCTGCAATTTTTTTTTATAATTTTCATGGAAGTACATCATAAGTGCTTGGATTTATCATGACTTGATTCACATAATTAAAATTAAAAAGAATATCGTATCTATAATCAACTAAATATAATTATTTTCGAAAGGCAATTTTATGAGTAACTTTTTTAAATTGCAATCTTAAATCTACTCCTTAATGCGTCGAAGAATACATAAAAATTTCACTTTTATCCAGCAATTTTAATTCAAAACTATTTATTTTTAAAATATTAAAATCTTTAGAAATGAGATTTTTAAATATAAACTTATCTTACATGCTAGAATTTAATTTAAAATGTTAATCTTCTATTAGTATGAAATTACTTATAATGACTTACTAAACATGAAAAATATTTCTCAAATTACGTGTTGTTATTTTTTTACTACCAGCAAAGACAAAGACATTTTCTTATTATATTGCAACTTGATTTGATTTTAAATGATTAAGTTTTAAATACCATATAAAATTTAAAATAACTTTAATTTCATTTGTATATTTAAAACAACTTTAAAATAGTTTACACAGTGACTGTATTCAGTTTCGACTACATTTTCTGAAAATGCTGTTTATTAATTTATATAACATTTTTAATAAATAACCATTTTTATTGGAAAAAATTAAAATTAATATTTAATAATATGTTAACAATATTAAAAGTAAAATTCTGAATTAATTTTAAATAAAATTCCTGCTAATTGTTTTTATGCAGTAAAGTTCTTAGCAAGAAGAAAGTCATTAAAATGTGATAAACTTATAATGCACTAACAGAATAATTTTCAAATTTTATTCACTCAATCCCTCCCAAATCCCTTCATCTAATAAGTACTTAAATGATACCGAGTGATTTAGCTAATTGCCCTGTAGTAGCATATTAAACATATACTTAACATGTCATTATATATTTTTATTGTTCTTACATGTTTAACGGTAGCATTGAATCCTAATAATATATTTAACTTTAATTTAAAAGAAAATTAATCTTCTTGCATTATAATTATGATAAAGTTAAAAATAAGTAGAAAAATATTTTTCAGCTACTACTTTATAAAATACAAATTATGGCTGCTACACATATCACACGTTTCAATTAAAAAATATTATTGATGCATAAATATTACAAATGTTTGTCATTGAAAATCTCTTTTCCATTTAAAATAATGCTTAACGTAATCTTAAATAGCTCAAATAAAAATGACTACAATGTAATGTTTTTATATCTGAAAAATAAATAAATCTATCTTGAAAATTTCCATAATAAAAACTTATATTATTTGTTTTTATAGCAACAATATTTTATGATAGAAATTACTATTATTTTAGTAAAAAGTATAGAAAAAATTAAAAATTATTAAGCTAAATTCTTACAGTTTTTTATAATTTTGATTTAATTTTTCATATTTGAAAATTATAAAACTAATCCTTTTTAGCTTCTCACTTTGTGCCAACTCCTGGTCCCGTGCGAAGATCAACTGTTCAAAGAACTGCTGCGGCGGACCACTCGGAGACAAAATCCACTCGTGATATCACGTTAGGACAACCGGAAAGCTATCAACTGACAACACGTCCTACAATGGCAACACCTGTATCTCTTGGTATGTTTTGTTGTAACAACCTGTACATCAAACAATGAAAGAGCTTTAAAGAAATACAGCAGTGAATATGATAATATTGATATAGAAAATTCAACAAAATGATTTAAAACTCCATGAGAAAATAATAAGATTTTTATTCTTATCTTCAAACTAGATGTTATCGGAAAGTGTATAAAACTAAATGAATTTTTCTGCAATGACGAAGTTTTAACAATAAATTAATTTGTAATGGTATTTCATAACAGAAAAATATGTGTTACAGATACATTTGGTTTTTATATTATAATATGTGCAATATTTAATATATTTAAGTAAATGAGTATTAAGAAATTTATATTACTTCACACATCAAAATTTATACATTAAATATTGGATCATTTTTTAAAATATACGAGTAACTTTTAATTGCTTAAGTTATGCATTTATTCAATCATGCTCAGTAACATATATATATATATATATATATATATATATATATATATATATATATATATATATATATATATATATATATATATATATATATATATATATATATATATATATATATATATATATATATGTATATATATATATATATTTACAATTGAATTAATCTTAAATTATTTATCTAATAACCAATAGAAAAATTTATCATCAATTAGCAACGCGATTGTAATTTTAATTTGTCAAAGTTTAATTTGCTAGGTAATAAAATTTTAATTTGTAGGATTTTCGAAAGTAATCATATGATTTTTCCCAAAATTTTTAATATTCAAGAAGATTAGCGATATGGTTTGATCATATTAGTCTAATGAAAAGACTGCAAATGTTGAAAACAATAAAAAAACTTGTCATCAATATATTTGCTTTAGAAAAAAAATCTTGTACATTTCTGTTCTTGAAAAGAAGTTGAGTTTGTGCTTTAACACCTGTCATATTAGATGTAGTCATAAATGTTTGGTTATAATTATCTTATACATAGTTAGCTGTAATTAAATTAAATGTTGAACTATTATTATATTATTTATCAAAGAAAACAAATTCCGTACAGATTTTAATAATTCCTGCTATAATAAAATACACTGCTTGGTTGGCAAATATTTATCATAATAATCTATATTTCTATATACTTTATTTATAAAAATGTTACAAAATATAATATAAAAATGTTTTATATATATATATATATATATATATATATATATATATATATATATATATATATATATATATATATATATATATATATATATATATATATATATATATATATATATATATATATTAAGATCATTTCAAGGTTGATAAAATTGTTAAATGAAAAAACTATGAGCAAGTGCAAGGAAGGGTCTTATGTCAAATCATTTTGGAAATATTTCATTTATTTTAAATATAAACATTCGTTATAACATTTGCTTTCTTAATAATGATTTTTCAATAAAGTATAATATACATTTTATTATCACTATGGATACCATATTATTAGTTTATTTTCTGCTAAGATCTTTTTGTCATATTTGTTATATTCTTTATTTAAAATTATGCAGAAAGAAAACACAGAATTTATAATCTTCTTTTCATCTAGAATATGTACCAGGTACTAAATTGTTTTACTACTTAATTATCTTATGAATCAAAATTTTAAACTGACTGTATCAAAATTTATTAAATGATATTGAGCCAGTTTCATATTTTCTATAAATTATAATAAACACATTTACACATATAAATTTGTTACTTAATTTTAAGAGTATATTTATCTATACACATAACAATTGTATTTATTTCTTAAGATTTCTATAGATTGACAGCCAGCATTAAATTACTTTATTTATGTGTATAGAAAAACCTTTTTCAGTTAATTTTGAAAGTAAGCCATGTTTTGAATAATGAGAAATGCACTTTATACCATATATCCTTCGGTAAAGCCAAGATAACTTTCATTTCCTTTTCCCAAAATATAAAAATTGCAAACACCCGAAAGCATTTGCATAAATGGGTGCTATCGACTTGGCGTTTATTTCTTTTTCCTTCGGCAGAAAATGACTTTTACCGATTTTTGAATCTTTTTAGGTATGAAGCTAACTAAATCCAATTTTCTCTGTTGTGAAATCTTAAAAATACTGTGATTTACATACAAATACTCAACTTCAATATTTTCAGTCTTTGTGAAGATCATTTATTTTTTATGAATAAATAAAATGACACTGTAGAGTAAAACGCATATAGTAAAGTGAAATGATTTATGAGAAAACGTGAATCTAGAATGTTTATTTGAAGCCCCCAAATTAGATATATACTAATATTCTTTAAACTAAATTTTACACTGGAGAAATATTAGTTATTTTGACACAGGTGTGAGGAATCTCTTGTCCTTAGGAGAAAATGTAAAATGTTTTTATGACACTGATTTTTTAATTAAATATAAAATTTTCTAAACATATGCTCTCATCTTTTGTACAAAAGTTATAAGAGATACATTATGAAAAAGAATTGGTAATATATTTTAATGCATATTTCTTTTGGATTTCTTTATAAATACAGTTTTGATAAATTCAAGATAATTTCGATTTTCATGTTAACCAAAATATTCAATCAAATTTATTACTTTAAAGAAAATCAAAATTAAAATAAAAATATTGTAGGCATAACAAAAATTATATTGTTTTAATAATTTTATTTTATTTCAATATGATTTAAAAATAATGTAAATTTAAAGGCCATATATTAAAAATATCTATAGTAAAATTTCTTAATATTCAGATCTGCAATAAAACTGCGTCACATAAAATGAAAAATTACATTAAGGAAACTAACACGAAACCTTTATTTAAGAATATAGGTAAAACTTTTGTGACGTATCACTTTATCAGTAATAAATAGTCTGAAAATTTCCTGCAATATTTTTCCTCCGACATCATTAAATGCATATTTCCTAGAACGATTCATTTTCCTTGAATTAATGATTGGTCTTTGTGATACGAACATTTGTTTCAAATATGTCATCTTAGAATTATTAATCTTAACAAGCGTTATCACTGAGAACAGATTTAATATCCATTAACAGCTTAAGGTGTGTTTCGGAATATAATTCCAGTTTTAAAGAGGTTTGCTTATTTGGACTGAATGATAAATGAGAGTAATTTAAGTAAAATTAAGTATTCATTTCCATATTTCATTTAAAAAAATTTCTAACATCAATTAAGACTTTGTACGAAATTCAAATGTATTTATGCATGTAGGTTTAGATATAATAAAGAAATTGCATTAATTCAATGGAAGTTTCATTTAGTATATTTAATATTTTTCAATAATAATAAACTTACAGTTATGTATTATTCCTTTATGTGTTTCATACAATTATAAAAAAATTGTTCAGTCTATTTTAGTTTTAATTTCAAAACAAAAGTTTTAAATATGAAGCAACAAAGAATGAGAAAAGTTGTGTCAGTGTCATTTAAGACATATATCAAAAGATTTTCTAAAATTATGATTAATTATTTATTCGTAAAAACATTTTTCTTAACACAATACAAATTTTTAAATTTAGTATATGCTTCTATTAATGTCTGAATTGTTAATTATTAAGATAATTCGTATGCTATATAGTATAATAAGATTAAAATCTTGAGAACAAGTTCAATTACTTGATGTAAGATAATGATATGATACAAAGCTTATTTCCAAGGAAAATATTTTACTTATTATCGTGGCAGTATAGAAGTTTCATAAAAAGAAATAAAAATATCATTTGTTTTGACTATACTTCGTACCATATTTTTATTATGAACTTAAATTTGTTTTTAGAGATATGTATTCTCATTCTAAGAAATATTCGTATATTTTATTTTAAATTAAAAGTGACACTGAATAATTTATACAACACAGGAAATTTCTTTTTATCTGTACTAGCAATTTCTTAAAAATATTTTTAATACAGTGAAAATTTCAATTTTAATTGCACATGTGATATTAAGGAATGAAAGAATAAGTAAATTATTTATCTGGAATTGTGATACACTTGATAGCCTAGAAGCAGAATGTATATAAAGAAAAAAATGTAAAATAATAAAATTTGCGTGATTTGTCTAGTGTTTCAGGTGATATGTGTATTTATGCACCCATCAAACCATCCACCCACCAACACATGTATGTGTGTGTGTATATATATATATATATATATATATATATATTATGTTCAATGGGGTGCATTTTGACACTCTTAAAATAAATCAATCATCTATCAATGCTGAATCGGTGAATAACAGTTTCACGTAAGTTAGAAATTATTTCAATGAACCAATCTTTTTGAAATGAATTCCCTTGTTATAAATGCAAAAGCATCTACAATTTTTTCAATAACCGATTTGCTATCTACGTCATCCGAATATATATACCAATTTGCAATTTTAAATCATTTTCTGATATTTCTGATGATTTTACTTTTCAGTGTTATCAATCAATTTTCTTTTCTGAATTAGATTTTCATTCATCTTTAAAGACCGTTTAAATTTATTAATGTCATTTTTTCTGACGTTAGTGATTCGTACCAATGTTTACCTGAATATTGGAAAATTTTTGGAATTCTTAGGTACTCTATTTTTAGTATAAATACGTAATGCTAGTTGTTATCAATTGATCTGAAATAAAATTGAAGAGTAAAATATAATAATTATTGATCTCAAACATTAATGACGTTTAAAAATTTATAAATCCAAAAAGAAAATAAATTTTGTTCACTTTACTTAAACTTAAATGTGTTGAAAATTTAACGTTTTCCAGTGAATAATTATCTTTCCTTCAATATCCATTTGCATCATTATTTTTTAACAAAATTTTGTTTGATACTTTAATTCAAATTATGTAGTATATGTAATTGTACCTATACTTCCGACCAACTTGTCTAGTGGTCAGCGTGACTGACATCGGATAGGGAGGTCCTGGGTTCAAATCCCGGTTCAGGTATGGATGTACTTTCGCTCTCTCTATCCAGTCTTTGTCCTTTCCTTGTGTACGAATGAGGTATGAATGGTGCCTACCCAATAAACGGGTCTCTATGGCATGTGTGAGAGTGCGATGGTGGCCCACCCCCTGTGGTGCACCCGGGGCAACGCCTCGGCGGCTAAGAGGTAGCTGTTTCTGGCCGGTTCCTTGGGTATAAGTGGACAATACATCCCGATATATCCCGACCGTTAGAAAAAAATTATACTTGTAATATCATGCTTTTAATTTTACATAAAATATAATATCTTAAATTATAACTATAATTCGTCATATTTTAATTGTGAGTTAAATGAGCTAATATTGTACTTTTAATATTTCTGGGAAATACTATTAAAAACTTGTACAATTTGGTATTCAAACAATGCTGAATGGGAATCCCAAAGTAAAAACAGTTGGATATAACTGTGATTTAGTCATTTTTTTCAAGAATCATAAACTTTACAGAAATTATTGTTATTTTTAATTATAAAGCAAATATTGCATTCGGTATTCACACATAAAACAAATATTTATTAAGCGAACCTATAATTCCCAAAAACTAAGTATGTACCTATACAGAAATTATGCCCTGGCTAAGTTGGTGACACCAACAAAGAAAATATGGAAACTCAAAATAATGAAACATATAATTTTGAATAGTAAAAAAAAAAAAAAAAAAAAATGTTTTGAAATTTGTACAAAAAAAAAAATCGAATTTTAAATAATGTTCAGTTTTATAAAAATTGCGGTAAATTGTCTCTTTCAAAACACGTTATTTAAAATTTTATTTCTCTAGGTCATAGGATGCTGCTTATTTTAGAATTTTTACTGGACCTAACTATTTTCTGCACCCTCTATATAAAATTATTCAGGCCAATTCACCAATTTGTGTGCTCTGCAATATCTCAATTATGACTGAAGAGCATCTTCTTAGTGGTTCCTCTCGTTCTTACGCTCGTTTCAGCGATGACTTTCAAACCTTCTCACAACTTCTGGGGCTACTTCAATACTACAATTGGACTGGAAGACGCCTCATGTCTGAAAAGATTATGGCGGACATAATTTAAAAAAGAATTTATTTCTATTATGTTATTTTATGTTAAAAAAATTCGAGTATGTTTCATAAAAATGCATAGTTTTGTGTAGATACTTTTTATTGTATTGTGTTAATAATATAATTCATTACTATTCAGGAAATTTCGTAGAAACACCATCTTTTTTTGGACGCTCATATTTAGAATTGCCTCGTCTGCAAGCTTACACAAGACTTTCACTAGAGCTGGAATTTCGGACTTTTTCAAAAGATGGAATATTGTTGTACAACGGACAAACGTCAACTGGAACTGGAGACTTTGTGTCTTTAGCTATTAGAGATGGATTTGTAGAGTTTCGGTAAGAGGTTTACTCAATTTTTCATTATAAAGAAGTAAAAATTCATTCAAAAACAATGTGTTTTGTTATTCTATTTATAGTAGTTGAAAATTTGGAATTTTAAGTATGAAAGCAAAATAATACATTATTATTACACGAAAACGTTTCAAAATGAAATGCGTTTCCTTGAACATCTAAATAATATTATAAGAATTCCTCAATTAAGTTTTTTATATATTTTAACTTTTATATTTAAATTTAAAACTTATTCTTTTTAATTGAAGAATTTTATGAAAAAAAGAGGCTATTATAGTAAGTCTGTATTAAAATATGTGTGAAAACTAACGGGTATGTGTGAAAGAAATCCTATTAAAAATCAAAATTACAGTTGAATACAAGTATTTTCATATTTAATAAAACAATTTAATTTTAAAACTTTAAAAACTGTTATGCTTCAAAATGATATGTAACGCATTACAAGCGCAGTCATTTAAAAAAAAAAAATCAGGGTATCATCAAACTTTAAGAGGACGGTTTAAGTCAGTCTCATTTCTTCATTTACAAAAATTTCAGCATTATCATACAATGAAAGTACTACAGGCTGAAATATAGTGAATATTGCTATGATTTTATGAAATATAAATTCAAGTAAAATTTAAAGTATTAGTTAATGTACACTCTTCTGGAAGGTCAATTTCCTCTATATAGATAGATAACCCTATTTACATTTTTTTAAGAAAAATGCTTGATGATGCATTACATGGATCCAAAATACTGAAATCTATAGATTAAGAAAATGTTTTTTTATCTGTATGAAAATCCCAGTAATATTGTGTAATTCTAAAATAAAGGTAAATGCTAACAAAATATTATTTAGATAAATATTGAATAAAAGATGAAATTAGTTTTCACTATACTTTATTTCCAAGAAATAAAAAAAATAACTACTTGCTATGAAATAAATTAAAATCTATTCTTTTTTATCACAGTATTTCAAATAATACTTCAAACAATTATAAATAAATATTAAAAATAACTGTATAATCGTTTCATTTAATGACTCTCTTAAAAAATAACAGATTTTAGAATACAGTAAAAGATTAATCATAAAGTTTTTAAAGTCTTACAAATGTCCTTAGAACTATGCTAAAATATATATCTTGATATGTGATTATTATAACTATAGAAATAACGGTCATATTATTAAATAGGTACAATTTAGGAAACGGACCCGTGGTTCTTCGATCTCCTCAGAAATTGCATCTAGGAAAATTCCATCGTTTAATAGCAAAGAGGTATTTGAGAGACGGAATGTTGACGTTAGAAGGACAAGAAGATGTCGCTGGAAAAAGCCAAGGTTCTCTTAAGTCTTTGGATCTTGGAGAAAACCTATTTTTAGGCTATGTTCCAACGGAAAGGAAAGGGTGAGAATATATTCTCTATTTTTTGTACAAGAGTATAAATTTATTTGTGTGCCTTATAGAAGACCAATTATTACTAAAATTTGCTTATTTATATATTAATTTAGTAATTTTTTGAATATATATATATATATATATATATATATCAGCTTCTTTCACATTTTATAATGGCTTGTTTTAAATATGATTACCATGATTGCATGATTTTTTATATTTTAACTGTTTTTATATACATTAAATCATATTGAATAATGTAATAGAAAACAGAAGTCTTATATTAGTAAGGTGTATTTGTATAGAAAATTATATAATATGCTTTTTTCCTTAAAACTTTAAAAAAATGCTTTATCTTAATTTTATTTTAAATATATAACAGAAACTGCTACTTAAATAAATGAAACAAAAGTAATATAAAGTAATATTTTTCTTCCAATGATTTTGTGAAAAATGATATTTTTTAATTTTGATCTATAAGTATGAAATATTATGAACAAAATTTTAAATGTATGTTTTCCTGTAATACAAGTAAAAATCAAAATGAAAAGTGTATGCTCTTTCTTACAAATTAAGAAAATAGAATTACGTTATTTCCTTGATCATATCTGGAGGATGTTTCGTAAGAAATAAAAGCGTAAAGCTATTAACAATTTTGATTGGTGTTTCAAATAATAAAATTTATTTAACTGACTATATTAAGAAACATTGGTACATCAGATTAATACATGATACATTGGGAAAACATTTTAAATCATTTGCTTAAGAAAGCACTTTAGGAAATTAAAATCATGATTTCAAAGTCTGAGACGACCATGATTAAAGCTAAGTAATTGGTTATCACGAAAATATCTTAACATTTTAAATTATGTAAATGCCATTAAAGAAGTTCGTGTGCTCAAATTTCATGTTAGATATTGCTGATTATAGTGACTCACAACATTTACTTTAAATCTCAAAATTGCTTCCAACTGTATATGGTGCAAGAATAAGAATTATAAATTGACAAAAAAATCATTTCATATGCACCTAAACATAATAAACATAAAGTTTATTACCATATTTTATCAGAATTTTTCTAATGACTTCATTATTTAGTTATATTTGTATTTTAATGTAACTTATATATATATTAAGGGTATAAAAGCATCCAAAGCCATAAGTTACAAATTTTATAAAAGAATTGAAACTCAGAATATTCCGTAATATTTTAAAAGCTTATATATAATAGTTTACTCATAGTGTCATTTAGTAATCTTAATATAACTTGCTTTGATGTGTGTAGCCATCTCACTTGTTTTCTAAGGTTTTTATTTGAGATTCTATGAAAAATGGAAGTTTTCTTTTGAAAGGAAGAAAATTCATTGTAATAAGGAATGTTAATTACGACATATATTTTAAATAATTTTTGTACTGGTATTACCAAAGAAAAAATAATTATTATCAGTGTTATCAATAAATAAATTTATATTACCACAATACCATTTATGGTAATATAAATTTGTTTATTTTTTATTATCATTTATTTATTACCATATATATATATATATATATATATATATATATATATATATATATATATATATATATATATATATTTGCATAGATTATATGTATATACGATTTGCAATGATTTATTTTTATATATATATATATATATATATATATATATATATATATATATATATATATATATATATATATATATATATATATATATATATATATATATATATATATATATATAAAATAAATCATTGCAAATCTTTGTTGCAAACTAAATGTACTTTTTTTAAGTTTAAATGTTTAAATCACTGCTTTTTGACTTATAACAACAATGTAGTGATATACTTTGGAAGAAGCAAATTATTTAATTTTACATGCCTTAAGAATAATGAGTCAAATAAATTCGCTTAACTACTAAATATTTTGATTAGTGGAAATGAACATAAACATTGAATCGAGTTTCTTGCACAAAATAGCAATTCCTTTAAACATGAGCGATAAAAGTGTACAAAACAATTTTAGTACTTTTCCAGAGCTGGAAATGCCTGTGCAAGAAGGAAACAAAGTAATAACTTCAGATATCTTACGCCTCATAAACATAGAAATGAATATGAAAAGTATAAGTTAAAAGGGATCTGTGTTTTGTATTATGCATCGAAATAGTCCCCATGAATAAGGATGGTAAACATAAACTCAAATGCTACAAAAGACAGGATGCCCTTTATTGCTCTTTGAAGAGCATCTGCACTTGCTCTTGTTCACAGTTCATTTAGTTCTTCATAAACATTCACAAAAGCTGTCCTTTAGCTGATAGTTATCGATTTTTTACAGAATATTTGAAAATATTGCGGTTAGTAGTGGTATGATTGGTTGCATTCGACGACTGAAAATAGGGAAAAAAGAAGTGGATTTAAGATATCCTAGCTCAACTGATGTAATTAGAGGACATGGAATCCGTAAGTATTTAATTTAAAAAAAAATGATATTCATATGTTTATATTTGCTGAAACTTTATATTTTTTAATAATTCTTTAAGAATTTTCTACATTATGTATTACTTCAAGCAGCGTGTTTTATTTTATTTCTTTGTTAACAAATAAATGTTTATTTTCTTTAAAATTATGAAGTATAAATAATAGCAATCCCAAATGGAAACGTATCCATAGAAAATCGCCAATTTTAAGCAATTTATTGTTTATATATATATATATATATATATATATATATATATATATATATATATATATATATATATATATATATATATATATATATATATATATATATATATATAATATATTAAATATAAAAATAAAAAACAATAAAAAGTATTGGTTTTGAATATATTGTCACTCTCTAGTTTCATTTGAATAATTATTTAGTCGCCCTTTGATAAAGCATTTTGGTAAGCATTGATAAACCATATCTTAATCAATTTTGCTCACTTTATTACCATCGGTTAAATTCCACAAAAGATTGGTTTCACTAATATTTAATGCTTAAGGTATATGTGATTGATAAAAAATACTTCTTATCATATCTGAAATACTCATCAAGGCCTTCTTAACTGGAAACAATAAATTTCTTTGAGATAGAATTATGTTTTCCAGCTAATAGTATTTTTATATAGTATTTTATATAGCATTATTTTGTAAATAGTATTTTTTATTGAAATGTCTTAAAATAATTATATTGTTGCAAAACTGTTATCTGATTCAGAATTATATCAAATTTGGTTATAGCATTTCTACAATCAATCTCCTGGTTTGAATGAAGGAATGCTATAGTTTAACTGCTTACTAAGAAAAGGTTTGTCGTTTTTTTTGCTTACTACAGAAGAAAACAACAGTTTTCAGTAAAAATATAATAAAATAGTCGCTTGATTGGTAATTGCACGGAAATTTATATAATCATTAAAGTTGAAAATGTTCCACTTTTACTTTAATTTTTATTAATTATCAGATTTTTAATTATAAAACTCAGTGTGATTAATAATTGCATTATAAGAATTATTAATTGTTGGACAAAATTATATAATACACTTTTTAGTTACACTATGCTTTACCATTCAATTTATCCATAGAGTTAATTTCTTTCTTTGGGTATTGTTCATAAAAAAGCTAATGTTTGATAATTCAGATACAAATATACTTTTTTAATTTAATGTTCAAAAAATATTTCCGATATCTGAATAATTTAATGCAACATTATGATTAGATTAGTAACTAAGATTAGTATATTAAGAAACCTTTTGCACTTAATATTTTATTTTTTTATTTATTTTTTATGAATCAGATTGCATAAAAATCAAAAAACTGAGTTTGTGTTGTTTTACTTTCATATTCTTTATGTGAATCATCAAGTCTATTGTTATATATATTCAACTGACTGTATTGTTTCTTACATTAAATTAGAGTTATTTTAACAATAAATTATTTTTAAATATTCATGAATTATTTATGTATACAATTTATGCCTTTTAGAGAAATTAGAAATTAAATTATAATGTCTAACATTAAAAAGGATTTTATATCAATTACATTATTTTATGTGAATTTGTGAAAGAGAAATAAATAAGTCTCTCTTATAACGTATACTATCTGCAAACTTCACTTATTGATATGTTTTCAACAATGATGTATGTCTTTATCTGATTCTGTAGTTAATAACATTTGAATAAAGAAAAAAATCAAACAATATACAAAATAAGAAATAAAAATTAAGTATAGAAAAAAAGATAAGTAAATTTTTATTTAATTTTCTGCAAAAAATAAACCATAAAAATTATAAAATAAAGTCAAAATTTCTTTAATTTCATATTTTTTCATTTGTTTATTACAATATTGGACATTAATATTTCAATACAATTCTATGAAAAGGATAAGATATTATTGATTTCAAGAAGATGATACGACTCCACCTTATAAATTCGCATATTATATAATATAAAGAGAGCACAATCTTTATATATAATATAAAGATTGTGCTCTCTCAGGAAATTACCTTCTTTTTATATTGTTTTAAAATAGGTGATTCTGCTAACAAAGAGATTTTAAGAACAAATGACTTAAATGGGGAAATTTTTCTGCAGTTTTCACGTACGCGAATTGGGTTCGAATAGTTTCCTAGTAAAAAAGAATTTTTACGTGGCTTGGTGTAAATAAAATGGAAACTCACCAGTATATTTGCAACATCAACGAATGAAAGTTGAATTGTAATCTACCGCAGATTTTTTTATCGCATCACAGTGTAACTGCTAGTGTCCATCAATATATAGTGTATCTGCAGATCATATGGATACCTGCAAAGTTTAAAATTAGTGTTTTAAAAGAAGTCATAAGAAACGCTTTAGATGACGTTCCATCATCAAGCCAGATATCAGTAGAAGCCAATAAGACAGAAGTGCTATCTGTATGATATTAATAGATTGCACAATCAAGAAATTAAATCACGAAAAGCAAACAAGTAAATAGACAAACAGTTCAAAGACGTTTACTGAAATATAACTTTCATCTTGGTTACCATGGCTTGGTAACTTTTGATAAAAAGCATCAATGACAAAAATGTATTCATTGATATAATTAATAATAAGCCTGGAGGAAAATGAAAAATAACGTTTAACGTTTGACGGTAACTTATATTTTTACTAAGAGATTAAGCTCCATATGCAAAAAGAACAATGCATTTTTATATTACATTTTATAGGAAAATAAAATAATTTAGTTCTAAAATTACTAACATATTTTTTTTATCAAAAGTCTTTGTTATTCATAGAGATCACAAAATATTAAAGAACTAAATTTAAATTTATTACAAAAATCGGAATTAATTATATTGACAAAATATGTGATTGAGCCATTTGTGAAGTTTCATGCTGGTTTCAAAATTGCTGTTATTTAAATGGAAAGAGTTAATCTTAACAATCTGGAAAAACCTTTGGAGAAACTGATAACATATAAATTGAATTGAAATCACTCCCATGGGTGCGTGTGAATGATGCAGTTCATAAAAATTAAGTAAACTATGAATCTAGCATTTTGATGATTAACTAATTTTATGATTCTTTACACTTTGAATTGAATCGCGAAAATAAATATTTTGGCAAAGCTTAAGACTAAAAAGCTTTTTACTTTCATTATATCCAAAAATATATACCCTAAATATCATCGATACATTATACAGAATCACATATGCTTTCTTTTAGAAAACGACATGTCTGGAAAAGAATAGTTATGAGGTAAAAATGCAGAAACTCAAGGAAGTATTTGATTTACTTCTTGACTGGCAGTTACTTTTAATCTCGAAATTTATTTATAATTTCTAGATTAAAAACAACCACCAAATAAAAAAGAGTAACAATTTTGAATAAATAGTATGAATTTAATATATTTTGAAATAAGAATTTTGAGCAAGTTTACGTTGCAAACAACATTTATTTACTCTTTTTCAATGTTTTTATTAATTAGTTTTCATATGCTTATGTTTTCACAATTCAACACTTTTTGTGTTTTCTTATTAAGATACATTTATGAATATCTTTATATTACATAAATATGACTTACACCATTAAAGAATTAAAACGGAATGCGTATGTAGTTTTGATGTAGCTAAACAATAAAATTTAAAAAATGGTTATTCTTTCTAATTCATTTATACGTTACTTGTTTTACTTCAGAGGTTTACTGATATTTTGCCTAATCCAATTTGGTGTAAACTCTGTTGAAAGTTTCTAAGTTACTAAATATAATTATGTAACAAAATAATAGAACAATTGTTTTTATTTAACTATATATTTATATTGGAATTTTAGATGAGTGTGGTACAAGTTCGTGTATCAAACTTCCATGCAAAAATAATGCAATATGTGAACCAGTAGGAGAATCTGATTTTAACTGTTTATGCATGCCAGGATTTGCTGGTAAGTTTATAATTTATTTCTCGTCATTAAAGTGTCCTTATGAAGTATTAAAATCATATAGTTATCACATTTTACCTTTCTGGATTTTAATTGTAATGTATAAAATAATTCAGTCGTCTGTTTCTAATAAACAAAAATTTAAGGGATTTACAATAAACTACAGCTTGCTGTACATTACTATATATTATTTTAAGTTAAAAAAATGAATAGAGATGTAGTTGATACATTTAGGATGAATGTTGTCACATTTATTTGCTACACTTAGAAAAAAAAATTACATAAATAGCAGCAATTTTTTTAGAAAGCTTTTTATGTATATTTTGAAGACATTTTCATGTTAGAGGTGGTGCTTCAAGTAAAATATCTAAGGTTACCTGATTATTTGAATAAAAAATGTAAGTTTAAGAAAATTTGCTGTGTCTGAATTTAATAACTTAGGAAATTATTTGTTACATGGATATTATCAAACACCCAACTATTGACATTGGTAAATATAAAAATATCTCATTGAAAGAGAAATTATAAAGAGAGTCTCTTAAAAGATGGATGATTGTGAAAAAAAAGAAAGATGGTTGCTTGGTTGTTGAATATTTATAAATTTTTGGGATAATGTTTTTTTTAATCTTCAGTTAATTAGTAATATTAAATACAGTTGATCAAAATTTTAATTTTTCATAAGAAAAAATTAGAATAGTTACTTCTTTTCACTTGACATGCTTTTTTATTTAATAAGATCTAGCAAACCACTGTTTACTCTGAGTAAAATAACGTAATTGGATAGTTTCCCTGTGAAAATATCAGACTGTTGCGTGCCTTTTTCATATCTTCATAATAGCGTACCCTTTCAGTAACCAAGCAAGTTGTTTTCTGTGAATAATTAAATATTTCCTTATAATTCACTATCAATCATTATTTGATATAGAGAAAACATTAATAGTTCTTTCATTAAGCATCACCATTAATCATGTATACATCAAAAACATTAATTTGGGTAAGCAATGGCATGGTAATTGGAATGGTAATTGTTTCTTCTAGATACAAAAACATTCGCTTTCTTTAAATGGAAATGGAGGATACTCATTTTCATAAGCATGTCATATAACTGATATTCATACATTCTTGTATGAAGATTAAATTCCATTTAATTAGGCAATTTTCAGCTATCAGAGATATAATAATATTAGATGATTTAGGAAATTGTGAAGAGTGTAAAAGAGATATAATTGTGAATCTTAGTTATTATCCGCACACTTGAAAGAATACCTTATACGCTATTATTGAAATATAACTATTTTCTTTCAAGTTTATTTGTTTAAATATTTCATAATCAGATTTTAAAATCTCGGGTAAGCAAAATCTCGCAGCATGAAATATTCAGCAGATTTAAACTAAATTCTGTGCATGAACATTTCACTGAAAATATTAATAAATTATTCTTTAAAAATTAATGAATTACGTGTAAGGTTTTTCTTTAAATCTTAAATGATTAACTGTAAAATTTTCAAAATCTAAAACAAATACAAAGGTATGTTACAGCATGAATGACTGTTTCGTGTCTCTGAGCCATTATAAGGACTTGGATCACAGATAAATGTAAGATTCAACCTGAACATGTGGCTTTTTCTCTCTGGTTTCTCTTTAGAAGTTCTAGGCAGTATTTTCAGCCTAGCTTCGGTACAAACAAGTACCGATGCTTAAATTCCAATATTCCTTCTTCTTTAACTCAGGAATTCAAAAAAATAGTACTTTAATATTATAATAGCACTATACATTCCTCACACATTAATCTATGATTTTAATTTTATGAGATGACTTGCGAATTTGCCATAATAATTGTTAACGCGTGAAACTTTAGTAAATCTCATTTTTTAAACCTTATATTAGTTATGTTGCAATTTTTAAGATTTATTACATATTAAAATTTTAGTTTCATAGAAAACATTTTAAATGAATCTCGCTGAGTACCTTTCACTATATTTTTATTTTATTTTCGAAGTGAATTGTGTTATTATTTTATGCAAAAATGACTTTACTAATTTCTTTCATTTTAGCTTCTTATATTTTTCCTTCTAAAAGACTTTCAAATAAATAAAAGTCTTGAGAAATTTGTTTCATTATTGTTCTTAATGTCATGTGATATTTTTCCTTATAAAATCATTTAAAAATTCTAAGACATAATATGTTTTAGTCCATGATTTTATCTCAATAATTTCACAGTCTGAAGATAAATATATTTTGCCTTAATGGATTGTTGTTCTCGTGTGCCAGCTAGGCTGGCAAATTCGGGTGCGCTGCTCCACTTTTCCAACTGAACCGTATTTGGTGTGGAATCCGACCTCTTCAGTACACACTCTTGCCATAGGGACCCATTTATAGGGTAAGCAACCATTCACACCTCATTCACACAAGGAAAGGGAAAAAAAGGATAGAGAGAGAGAGAGAACGTACATCCAAGCCTGAACTAAGATTCGAGCCTAGGACCTCCCTATCCGTAGTCAGGCACGGTGACAACCAAACAAGTTGGCCGGCGCCGTAAGTGGTTTATAAGGGCAATTTATTTGCAATTATACTAAGATTATCAATTATTAATTCTTCCATTCTAAATGTCAGATGGTAGTTTTATTAAAAACTCGTATTAATTATATTTATTTACAATGTAACTTAATGATAGGTTGTTGTTTTGTGCCAGATAGGCTGGCATTATGGTTTGCCCTGGTCTACTTTTTCAACTGAACTATAAACTATGTATGAAATATATGTACATGGGATTTACCTTTTGAATATGTCTTATTTCCATCGACATTTATTTTAGAATAATGCACGTTTACATAAAATACAAGCAATACTTATTAAGATATTCTCAATTATAAAGTTAAAAATATATTATTTATTTTTGTTAAGGCATTTAATATTTAATGAATTGATTTTAATTTTCAGTGTACGTACATTAAAAACAGAATAAATTCGTAAAAAAAGAAAAAAACACACTATTTTATCAAGCCATATTAAGTTTTCTTTTAAGTTTCAATAAAAACCATTTTCAGTATTTGAAACTAATCAAAGATTGAAAACAAAAAACAAGAAATTTATATAGTGCTTACAAATATGAATATTCATAACAATAAAGTGATTTTGAAGAAAAAAAGAAAACAACATTGCTCTGAAACAACCGCTCTGAAATAATTTTTAAATAATGCAATAATATCCTCAAGTAAACTTAACATCGTTTTAACATTTTTTACTGTACTACCTAACTATTTTAATAGTTTATTTTTTTAAGTACTTACGTCTGGGAAAGTGAAATTATATATATTTTGTTCGAATATATAATATTACTTTGTTGAGCAGTTGATTAGATAAACAATTTATTTGTGGTAAAAGGAAACTTTTCTCCGTAAAAGTTCCTAAAATGTAAACATGATAGTCTTAACCATTTCCTTTTTCATAATTACAGTCTATAAACAATTTTCCCAAAATAAAAATTTTATCATTTTTAATCAAATTATTATTCAATGCGTAGTTATGCTTTTCAATAAAAAAAATGAAAATGAGAATTTAAAATAAATAGTCTGATTTTGAATATTCATTTGCAATTATTAAGGAAAAATATTACTTTTACGTGCTTAATTATTTGATTAAGCATAAATAAACAATATTTTTCCTTAGTACCATTAAGAAGCTGGTTTATTAAATTAATTAAAATTTCATTGAAAGAATAATAATAATATTCCTTTCATGGAAATACAAACATCACTTATCCTTGATAATTTAAATGTGATTTGCTTATAAAAATAATAAAGCAATTAAATAAAATTGGTTAGCACGATACGTGAAAACAGTATTTTTGATAATATCACAGCGGAATATGAGTTGTATTATTAAAAACATCCAAAGATTTCTAATTTCCCAATTTATACTTTAATTAATGAACAGCGTTACTTGAATTTTCTAATAAAGAAAATAAATTTCAAGAAGAAAATTATAATGATAAAATATAGCTGGTAAACATATATTAAAATATTTCAGTTATTTGTAAAGAAAAATATTAAACATTTTTATAAATTTTGTTTTTGATTTAATTACTTTAAAGAGAAAGTTAAAAAATTAAAATGTAATTTTAAAAACATTTTCAATGTCATTTACAATTGGAAAAAATTTGCACATAAAAGTCAAGAATTGATTATAGATCATTTTTTTTAAATTTAACGATAAAAAATAATTAATGTCTTAAAGAAAGAACATCTATATTATAAATATTATATTTGATTAACTAAAAGATAATTGACACTTGCATGCTTTTTATGTATGTGTTGACCCACGATCAAATGTATTATCTTTTATGAAAAATTAAGTGTTATAAAAATATGCAATTTAAGTTTCTAAGATTGAAAGGCACTGAAAAAACTTTCTTATTGAATGCTGAAAACATTATTCTCTTTTAATTATAAATACTGTATTCATGGGCGTATATTATAAGAATTGATTATCCTTTTTATTATGTCTTTGTCATGAAATAAATAATTAAGGTGACAATCCTTTAAAATACATTTGTTGTAAGAAACACAAATGAGACTTTCAGATTGGCATGATGGGTAATATATAATTTTGAAAAAAATACAATAATCTTTTTAGCTCTTTCAGAAAAGTCCTGCTCTTGAATAAAATTGCTTTCATTTTTTTCCAAAAATGTAATTTCTTTACCTCTTAAAAATATTTTAAAATTAGAGAACTCTTATAATTATTAAGGAATAACCTCAAGTACAAAGCGTGAATATTTGATTTAGAAACACAAATCAATCTTTCTCAAGCCGAGCTGGCAGCCGAATGGTTAGCGTTTATGCCTTCAGTTCAACAGTTAGTGGGACCGAATCCCACCTTGAGTATGGTTGTTTGTAGTGGTTCGAATTCCACTTTAAACCGTAGGTCCCTGTCTAATATGCCCTCAGGTGCAAAAAATAACCATTGAGCGACAAACAAATAAATTTTTCCCAAACAAAAATTAAATCTTAAGTGTAAATTTGTACAAAGTATATTTTATGTATTATATAATTAATATTATTTACTTACTATTTCCATTAAAAGATATATATGGAAAACATATCTGGTTAACAACTAAAGATTATTTTAAAATACGAGACAAATTAACAATGTTAATATTTCAAAAAATGAATAAAATAGAAAATTGATACCTCCTTTAATTATCCCCATTTGAATTAGCTTAGAGACTTGTGTAAGTTAAAGATAAAAATAAACTTGATTCTGTTTTGAAATAAGTTTTTTATGTATTTTCTATCGAAAGAAAACTAAAAATCCAATGATTTCCTTAACTGTATCAATCAGATACAACTGTTTTATTTTATTATATATAATCTTTTCACATCATACATTCCGTCTTCAAGTGATCTTCAAAGTTTTTATTTCATCTTAATAAAATTTCCTTAAAAGCACAAAAATATACTTTTATATAAAAATTTAACATATTGGGGTATGTTTCAAATAGAATGATCAATTGAATACAACGAAAATTGTTTTTATTTAATAGCTTTTGTGTCATGAGAACAAATGATAAAATTATACGAACAGGCAAAAAAAGAGTTGTTTAGTAACTAAGTAGTCAGAATGGGCATAACTTTTTTTTCCCATTTAAATGAAATAAAATTGCTGTTTGATACATATAGATATGAAGTTCAGGCACATTTACGTTATTTTAATTTTTATTACTATATTTTGTCATTCCATGTCTAGTAAAAATTTATAACATATAATCTAGTCAAATGTTAGAAATAAATGAAAAATATTATTTTAATAAGTTTTAAAAATTAAAATCAAAGTAATAATCTTTATAATTTAATTAAATTTTTAGCTTTATTTTAGCAACAAAATCATGATATTTTACTAATTCACTATTTAAAATTTTCAATTATTTGAGAAATATTATGCCTGTATAGTTAAAAATCATGATAGAAATAATCTTCTGTATAGTTAAGAATGCACTGTGTATAAAATCTTTTCTTATTACGAAGTAAAAGGAAACGAGTCCTACTTATGACGTACTTTGAATCATTCATTTACTTATTACAATCACGTAATTTGTAAAATATTCACTTTACTGGGGAATTTATTTGACGGACAATTATTTTAATCAATAACAACGTGATATTTCTCCTCAGTAGGTTAGCAATAAATGTATTGTGTACCTCGGAAGGTGTGGTTTTGATACCACTAAAATATTTGCCTCTTTTAATAATTAACTATTTTGTATCATATCATTAAAATGGATATTTATTAAACATAATAAAGTGCATAATTCTATAATAGGATAGTTTGTGAAGTCTTAAAGTCAAAACATTATTCTACTATAATTTTATCTTAAAAATTATAAAAAATATTTGCTGTAACGTAAGAGTGTTTGATATATGTCTACATCACCTGAGCTAAAGTCTACAACACCATGTAAATTTGCTTAAAGGTATATTTTTTCCGTAACAGATTTTTTTATTATATTTTTATAAAATTTATGTTAACAAAACCTTGTATTTTTATGAGATCAATGGAGAATTCTGTTAGTAGGTTTGCAATATTTTTTCATGCTTTAAAGTGATGTTGTTTAAAAAGATGATTAAATATACTATATTGCAGTATTTTTAATAATGAATATGATTAAAATTTTTAAGTTCTTTATATTTAACATTTTTCCAAACAATTTCCATTTTAAGAAAATATATATTAAATATTAGCTATTTAATATATATTTTCTTAAAATGGAAATTGTTTGAAAATTTAATTTTTAGATACACGAGTTTAGAGTTTTAATGTCGCACAAATAAATTGATTTTAACTTTTATCTTGAAAGCAAGAATATTTATGAATGAAAAGCCACATAACCCTACATAAGCCTTTTTTGAATTAAATATTTTGAAAACAGTAAGAAAATACATTATTAATCCTGTGTAAAAATATGCATAATTTTTACTGTACTTAATATAAATTAAGTTTGCCTAATAACTAAATCATAAAAACGATATTTCTGCCTTTAGGAATCCAGTACAATTTTCTTATTAATTCATTATATATGCTATTAAATTAAATGTGAACTAGGAAAAAATTAAATTAAATGTGAACTAGTATGTACTGTGTATAAATTAAATGTAATCTCGAAAATTGAAAAATATTCAGCGATGTTTTACATTGAGAATAGAAATTCGAAACTATATTACAATATTACTAATTAAGATAACAAACCATCCTAATTAAAATAGTAAATATTTCAAAAACTCTTAAATTAAAATTTAATTTACATATAGAAAAAATTACATGAATGCAGGTCAAAGATTAAAGTAAATGTAATACCCCCAAAATATAAATATTTATATTTATTTAACAAATGAAGGTGTATTAAATAGAATCTAACTTAAAATCTAAAATAATTGCCATTTTTCTTTTATACACCAATAAATTATATCAAAAAACTATTAATAATAAATTATGGGGAAAATGTTCACTTTATTTTAATAGTTTTGTGAAATAAGAAATTAACAAACATGTTTATTTTTTAAACTGCACTTAATTTTATGTTATCAGACAATAATTCTTATTAAAATGAAGAGTGTAATCATTGTGTCATTGTTCGGTTTGATTATTTGTTTATGATGTTTCGCATGATCAATTTAAGATTTTAAGAATGGTGATTACTAGAAATTACAGACACATCTCTCTATTCTAATTTTTAATAAGGTGGGCATTTTTGTAATATGCATGACTGAAATATATGATGTAAACATTAAATAATGGATAAAAACAAAGAATAATGTTTTATAATATTTAAAAAAAGGCATATTTATATATTTATTTATTATTGAATATAAGTGACTTTCATATCAAAGTAACATTGAACATATTTCTTTTATTCATTTTTTATTTATTTTTACATTAGATTCCAAAAGGCATTATGTTTATTTTAATGCTTTATTCATTTATTTTTTTTCTTTTAAGTTGTGTACATCACATAATAGAATCTAAGTTTATAAATTTAACATTTTATTCATTTACAAATAATTTCTTTTTATTCACATATGCTTGATTAGATTAATTTTGCGAGAAAACTAAGTGTCTCGAAACTGATATAAATTAACACAAATTGTTTCTTACTTCTCGAAATATACTAAAACTAAATAAAACAATCCAAAGTTAAAACATTCTGCTGTAACATTCTACAAAATAAAAGTTCAAAAAACACAATTATAGTTTCTTTGAGAAACAAATAATACAATATGATTTCTATTTCATTTAAAAATAAAAATAATATTCTAAGGAAACTTTTGATAAACAAATTCAAACCGGGAAGAATTTGTTTGTTTAAAATTTGATTGTTTGTTTTAGTTCACTGAATTCATTGCAAAGTTAATTCCCTGTGTGCAAATGTTTTGCATAACTCAGGGTAGGAAATTTGTTAATTATTTGTCTAAGATATTTTTTTAAACAGACAGGAATTTTTCCAGTATTGTGTCTGAATAAATGGATTACATTTGAAAAATTGAAATTAACATATCTTTCGATTTCAGTTTTGTTTTTCAATGTGCTCTAGAATGTATTTTATAGTTTAACTCAGTTTTGATGAATATAAATATGTAACTAATTTAATAAAATAAGTAAAAAAAGTGTCAACAGTTAGTTTTTAATCTTAGTATATAAAAATTCAAATATTAGTCTCATCGTCTAAGAGTTACTGTTTAATGAAAAAACTTATTTTTATAATATTTGTGTACTTATATATTAAAAGTCTTAAGAAAAACCATTAAATACGAAATATTGATTTAAAATTACTCTTTATATTGAATATTAATGATGTTAAATACAGCAATCATTTCTCCTACTATTTGAATTTTGAAAATACCGTTAAAACAGGTATCAAAGATAAAATTTTAAAATGCATCTAAAGCTTGGTTCTAACTTTCCCTTTGTGAATTTATTCCAGGCAAAACATGTGAAGTTTTAGAAGATGCTTGCGTAAACAGTCCATGTGCGGAAGGTTCAACATGTGTTACACATAAAGAGTATGGATTTATCTGCAAATGTGCCCCAGATCGTTCTGGAAAGCTTTGTGAGAAATGTCAGTTCATTCAACGTTTTAAATATAATCATTAAATAAAATATTATCTTTTATAAGTAATACAATCTATTTAATTCAACATTCTAAAATTTATAAGCACATTATTAAAAATTTTACTTACCTGTTACAGACAACAGTAACAATAAATTTTCATAAATTATAATATAAAAATATACTGTTAAGTTTATTTAAATCACGGGAAGTTATTGATATTCTAACCAACTCAGAATCAGATTCTTTTAGCCATTGATAAATCTTAATATTTTCTTTAAAATTTGTTTTAGTTCAAAATACCCTTTTTTCTCTTTAACAAAGAAAATATTTCAACAAACTCTTTTAGTTAATTTATTTTAAAGCTAATTTGACTGTCATTTATTTTTCATAGACAAATCATTTATTTTTATAACTTAAACCATTTTGTGATTTATATAATTAAACTAAATTAAAATTTATTAAATTTATTTACTTACACATATTTACAAAAATATGTAAATTAAGCATGGAATTTTTTTATTTATAATTTTTTTTATAAAATTTGATTTATACAATTCAATATTTACCATGTATGTAGATATCAAGAAAGAACTCCATTTATAGTTATTTTAAATATTTAGTAACTTGTGATTGTTATTTTAATTTAATATGCAACAAAGGTTGCCCGAATTTCTGCGGTCAAGGAATAATATACAGTCCTCGCACTTCTCCAACAATTTAACCATCAACTCTCAAGCTGAAAGCAATGTGATTCTGCATATATTAGGGTAACGACGCTTCGCTCTCTTGTCCATCGTGTCATTAATGTAAACCAGACGAATATTGTCCGAAAGCCAATTTCCGGCTCTGTATAATCTTTATTCAAATCAAATCAGATTACGATGAAATTTACTACGAATTACAGTATCCAAATTTTATCCATTCCAGTAAAAAATGACTGCATAATTTAAAAAAAAATAAAACCATAATATTTTCGATAACCATTTTTAAATGAAATAGCAGATAATTTCTTATTCATTTGAAAACAAATTATTTTTGCAGTTTTATTTTAAAAAATTTTTGAGTGCTATTAACCATTTTTATTAGTTTCATAAAACATTTATTTTTAACAAGGATGTGTAAAAATTTATAAAAAAATTTATATTATAAGATTTATATTATAAAAGAAATTATATTATAAAAGAAATCAATAATTGTGATAGCAAATATGTACATTTTTAAGGTATACGTACACGTTAAAAATTTCAATTTCGACCAAAAATGATATATTTTTATTCTTTCGTTAAATAAGGAATTTAATTAGCTTCCTAAAACAGGTTTATTTTTGTCTCTACGTTAGTTTGATTCCGAGATATGAAGGATTTCGTAAAGATTAGGAAACCAGAAGTGGACATTTAAATCACCGGAAGTGGGAGTTTAAAGGACCAGAATGATATTAAAAATTAGTTTAAACAGTGTTTAATTTTCAAATATAAATTTAGTAAGCTTTTAAAAGACATCTAAAATTATTATTTTTCTGGAAAACAGTCAGCAAATCAAATAAAAAATTTATCAGTAAATATGCGAATTGCTTTCACAAAACTTTAATCTTCGAATGCGATTTTCTCAGAATTGGTTTTTGGTTATAATTTTTATGTTTCAGAAAGCATAATTGAAATTATTTTCATAATATCACTATGAAAATTGATGAGCTTATTCAATATATTGTTTTCTAGAGAATGTAGTAAAATTGTTTTAATCCTTTAAATATTTCTCATTTTATGGCCTGTTAATCGAATAATAGCATAGAAAATTTCCCTAAAATTTCAGTATAAATATTCAACTGGCCCTAATTTTTTAATTTTTTAAGAAAAACTCAAACTTTCAGTACATATTCTAGATAACAACATATAAATTATAAGGTATTAATTTCTTCAAATATGTTTAATAATTTTGGTGTAGTATTTTTTTAATGTTTAAAAATATGTGTACATATTTAACTATTCTGAAAAACAGTATTGACATATATCAAACATTAATAGCTCAATATTATTGTTTTCTAAAACTAAATAAGAAGAAATGGTTATAATATATAAATGCAGTGCATTTCAAAATTGCACCAAACATGTTTGGGTACCTCAACATCTACAGACCAAAACTGAAATATTGAAATCAATACATTTTAGAGAGTATTATCACTAATTTACAGATAAAATGGCTTAAATTGAAATTATTGTCATAAATTTTGTTTCAGGTGTAAAATATAATTCTTTTTTTTAATTTAATTGATGGAATATTTACTGTTTTAACATTCAATTATATTATTACAGTTAACAAGGAATCAGAAGGAATATTTGTACCAGATTTCAACGGTGAAGCTTATCTTGAGCTTCCAACTTTAACAAACGTTCGCCAAGCGTTCAGCATTGAAGTATGGTTTCTTACGCGTTCTTTGCATGGTACATTGTTGTACAATGGTCAACAAACTTCTGGAAAAGGAGATTTTGTTTCTATTAGCATTTCTGATGGATATATTGATTTCCGGTTTGACTTAGGAAGTGCGGTGCAATCCGTATCGTAAGTGTTTTTGCATTTCATTTTAAAGGTATTTCATAAAATAAAATAACTTATCTTTAGCATTTTGTGTGTTACATTAAAATTATTTTGTTACAACTAACAAACGAAGATATTCCGTTTTATGACTTTTATTTTGCTTATAAATGCAACAAGATTTATTGTGTATCTAAACGGATATTAATAATTTGTATAATTTCTATTTTATTCCCCTATGAAATATCTGGGACAATTAGGTTTCGTAATATGTTACAGTAAGATGTAAACTTGATGAACTAATATTTGAAAAGTTAAATTATAATAAACGCATTTTTTTATATTTTATCAATTTATAAAATATTTAGTGACAGTCATTACATATCAGAAATTGTTGCTTAAAATACGTCATTTAATAATATTGGATATTATTATTAATATAGTCACACATAGTTGCTTTGACAACGAGATACCATTTCTGATAGAATTCTAAATATTCGAAATCAGCGAAACTTTTTTTAACTTTGGGAAATAGTTAACTTAAGGCTCATTATCAGAAATATTTTAAAGTATAAAAGTAATATAAATAATTTTAAATAAAAATTTATTTGAAATATTAAGTTATATATATATACACACACACACACATATATATATATATATATATATATATATATATATATTAAGTACATGAAGTACTTTTGTTTACTGATATAACTACCTAAATTCTGATAAAAGTAAATGATTAAATTTGAATTAAAAAAAACTCTAAACTCTGAACTAAAATATTGTGTACAAATATGTTTCTTAACAAATTATCTTGAGATGTTTTTGATTTATATAGATATTTTTAGCAGAAAGAATATGACATATTGGAATAATTTGTGTCTAACATCATTGAAACTTGTAGCTACTCCAAAATGTATTGGTTTAATAATTATGGTAGTTTAACTAATTAATAATATTACCTAATTTCAAATCATCATAAGCAATTATTTATATATAATAGTATTATTTATTATTAATGTACGCATCTTTCTTATTTGAATGCATATATTGCCGTAGAATACAATATCTGTTTCATTATGTGAATTATCATTTTATATTTATTAAACGTAAATTTATTTAGAGGTGGTTCACAAAATTTCTCTAATCATTTTATTGTAAAATTCAGAGAAATATGTAACAATGTATAAATGAAAGTATAATTTTTATTGCAACACATAATTTATAGCCAACTATTATTTTTATAGATACTATTACTTTTAAAATAAGAATCACGTTTTATGTAAAGAAAGGGTTTGATTTATTGCTTATGATCAAAAAAGACTGAAAATGGATGTTTGTGTTGACATTCCAGATTTCAATCTTTTTAGGCAGGTTTCCTACAAAAATGTTTTCGACTTAATCTAAGCGATACATGAATTATGCACTCCATCCATCAAAACATGTTTTATTTGTATCATCATTTCATGCAGATATTTGTCTCATCATTTGGATCAATAAAATAAAAAAAAAAGTTTTGGACATTATAAAATTCAGTTTTTATTATCTCTGTATAGTTTTGATTAGTTAACTTGACAATTTAAGTGTATAATGAGACAATAGTGTTTGTCAAAATATCAAGGAACCATTATAATTTATAACATTCTGCCTTGAAAACTGTTTTTTTCTGAATGTATATCTTCTCTGTATTCTAAAATCCCACAATCGATGTAATAATAAACTCATTTTTCAAACCTTTCTTCCAAGCACATATTTTGTCTATACTAATGACGTTGAATATGTGATAATAAGGAAAAAATATGTGTATATTTATATTGGAAAATGCAACAAAGCAAATAATGTTTTCTGCATACAAGTGTAGAATTATTTAAGAATTGTTAAATATATGACTAGATATTTTTCGATATCTGAGAAATTTCAAAATTTATATTCACAGTACTGCTTATTTTTCATAACGAATATAGATACTAAAAGGTAATATGGATTTTGAAGATCAATGGACTGAGTTGTAGAAGAAAACCTATAAGAGTTATTGATCTAAATATTGGCGAATGTATCAATTGGAAATATCTTGTAAATTGGTTGCGTTCCTGACGAGTGTCTTCCTTACCAAAGTAACATTTATGTTGTAGGGTTTGTGTGTGTGTGTACACCGGAATAATGTTATATTTTCGTAAGTTAATTCCTTTTTTATCATATAATAATTTTTAAATATGAAAAATAATCGGAGATATTCATCTCAATTTTTTTATGAATATATATCTCAAAATAAATGTCCCTTGGAAAAAAAAGTAACAGAAAATAACTTCGTGAACTATAAAAAAGTGCCCAATAAGATTAACTTCAAAGAAAGTTCAGATGCTTAATTAGAATTTCCTTATTAAAAACTACTAAGTTTTGAGATAAATTCTTATTGCTTAATATTTATGAAGAGACACTTAAAAATTTCAAAATAATATTAAAAAAATTAAAAAATGCATTTCAGTAATGCTAAATTAAAAATGATAGATGCAATTATCGTATGCTTGGATTGTTTTCATCCAACGGGATTAAAATAGAACAGATATATTTTCTTTCCTTTTTGAAATTAAAACTACTTAAAAGTAAAAAAAAATGATCAGGAAAGACGGAAATTATTTTTATTTCGTTATTGATTAATTTTTCATGTTACTTGTTACCGACAAAAATTCAAATTCATTGTCGCAATTTTAATGAGCTCTTTTTTTTCATCTTAAACATTAATTTCATTCGAAACTAATTTCATTTTTTGACGTACAAAAAAACAAGAGCTCCGCAAAATATGCTCTTTAAATGAAAGAAAAGTTTAAATTTTTTAACTAACTTTTTTCATTTTTTTAGCATCTTTCACTATACAAACGATGTTATCATCCAAGTTTAATCTACTGGAGTGGTTTATAACTCCGCCAACTTATCACAAAAGCTGTTCAAAATTCAAGTTTTTTTTATTTTACTCTTTTGAATTTAATCCGTTATTTAACATATCCTACGGCAAGGATTTTCTTTTTGAAAACGAAATTCTTCTCGAAACTTCGATGAAGAAAGTACAAGAAACTTTGCTTTTAAAAACCTTGCCATAATTAGAAGTCCCTTGCAAAATTAGTTCTTAGCTAGAGAAAAGTAATGAGAAGAAATTTAGGTAAGAAAATTTTCGAAGATTCGAGATAAACGATAGAGTAATAAATAAATTGTTTGTTTAGAATTTCGCATTATTTTTCAGAAGTTATCAAGAATTCAAGTAAGCAATGATCTTATTATGTAAAAATAGTTTATTTTTCTTAAAAATGTATTGCCTGATATTTTGTTGTAAACATAATTAACTTTACAAGAGAAAACTTATATTCGTGTTACAGGAAACACCATTTCTGATCTTATTGGTGATATTTTTCATGCTCCATGAAGATATTTATGCAATTTAGAGTGCAGTTCACTTTCATTTTTTAAAAATAAAAGTTTGTACTGGTGTTTGTTTGTTTGTTTTTAGATGTAATTATTCTAAAACAATTCATAAAAATTGAAAAGCTTATAATTCAAATGTTATATTTATTTTTCAATTTAAAATTTAATTTGATGCAATATTTGAATATAATACAATACATAAATCTACTATAAATTAAATTTGAAAAATCATTAATAATAAAAATTTTTTAAATCTCATTAAATTTAATTCTTAAGAGAGAGAGAAGAGAAATTATATTATATTTTGTATCAAACAAATATTGTTAAAAAATAGAAGCAATCAAATAATTTATCTCAGTAATATTTAAACTTTTTAAGGATTATTGATTTTAAATTTAAATTTTCCAGTTTTGATAATTAAAATTAATAAATTTCCTTCATCTATGATTAATTTTTACACTTATTTCTTGAAATATAGTTTTACTTACATGTTTTATTTACAAAGTTAGTTCAAACAAATATACGTTTTGGTGGTTTATATTTGCTTCAGTGAACTTTATAGAAAAATAACTGATAAAATTATAATTTTCATCCCTTTTTCGAATAATATAATGCTGCACTGATATTAATTAGAAACATTTATCATTTATTATATAATATGCATTTTATCTATTAAAAACAAACACTATCTGTCAAACCTTTCAAATTATTTAATAATAGTTCTATTAAAATTTTAATTGGAAAGTGCTCTCTACTTTAAGACAAATATTTGAAGGAATAATAAAGTCAAAAATGAATTAACACTAATATATCATTAGCAATCCTTAACTTTATATTTATTATTTAATAAATAAATTTAAATCTACTTTGAAATTTTATATTTTACTTTTACCCGAACTAAACTGAAAAACAATACAGAATTGTCGCTTTATCATAGTAGCATGTTTATTAACACCAAACAATTTTATTAAATTAGTCAGTAATAATAATTTAATTTCAGTTATAAAAGCATTATAAATAAATAGATTGAATTGTTAATTAAAATTTAAGAAATATTTTGAAGTATTTAATTGATATTTCAAAAGAAATATCTTTTTTTTATATCATTTCTGCAAATTTCATAGTAAAAAATATTCGAAGAATAACAAGAACTATTTATATGCTAGTAAATAAATATTTTTGCTGCTATTGTAAAAATAGTTATACTTATAATTTTAAGAAATGCACATTTATAGCAGAAATTTAAGTAGATAAAAACATTCAAAATCTTTTAAAGTCAAATATTCTGGAATAAATTAATTTTAACTGAATGTTATAATTTTGATTTATGGTTATTTGATAAATATATTCATTTACTTGATATCATTGAAAATTTAAGAAGTTTCAATTTTTAAAATTTGAAACTAAATAAATTTATGTAAATACAATGGTAAGAAAAATTTAAATATTCAATGAAAAACTCTTAATATTATGTTAAAATTATGAGTATAACTTCATGTTTTGATTTCAAAATTGACCAAATTTTATTGAATTAGAACTAGAATGTATAAATTTTATATTAATAACTTGCATGTTTTATTGTTTTCATCAATTACGTTTTACTTATTTTTACGCAATCATGCAGAGGAGTTGTAAATATACGGTGAGTGAAAATTTTTAATTTATTTTAAATTTTGACAAATACTTATATTGAGTATTTTATTATTTATAATATAGAAATATATGTTTCTCAATAGTTTGTAAAAGCATTATATATTTTATACTTTTAACTGAGTAATATTACAAAAGCACAATTTTTAAATTGTAATCAATGTGATAAAAATTATAACTTTAATATCAAGTAAGGTAAGCAGTATATATTTACCTAATTAATTAAATATAGTAACTGGAATGTAAGGTTGAGGTTTGTAACAATTTTATAATTTCATTCATATTCATAATGTACTAAAATTTATTAAATTCATACATTACTAAATTTTATGTGCATAATAACTTTATTATTACAATTATACATGTTCTATACAAAATAGGAAAGTTTAATAAAACAAATATACTGTTAATTATTTAAAATTGTATTTAAGCATAAAAGCTAAGTATTTAGATGATAAATTAAAGATAAAAAATAAAAGAAGGATTTCGTAATTATTTAAAAATTCCTCAAACGAAGCATTAACATTTGTATAATAATCATTTGAAAAGATAATAGAAACTATTGTGTCCATCGACTGCTTGAAATTGATTGATATTGCCAACGTATGTTATCTGGATTAATCCTATCATGTTATATTAGATTAGTTTCTGGCTGTGTTTATCAGCAAACCCTTGTCCCAATTGATATAATAATTCCTTTGAATTAAATTTTGTTCCAGGATAATGTCATCATAAATTGGAAACTGTTGTGACACAGATGTTATTTTGACACATTTAATTATGAGAAAGTCATAGACACTTCTTTGACATTTTCAAACCAATGTACTGCACATTTACAGATATGTCTGAAAACCAGGAATGACATTTAGTTAACTGATGTTAAAAATTGTGAAGCTGTGTGTGTGTGTGATTCCCAATAGGATAAAATAAAAATAGTCTCATATTATTATTTCAGGTATATTTTTTCTAGAAAATTTTGATGCAATTTTCTATTCATTGTTTAAAATCACGTTTCTTTTTCTAGTCTAAATAATTCGTTTTCAAATAAGAACAGATTACCAAGTTGAGTACCAAGTTACTTTGTAGAAATAACGTATTTAGTGCAAATCGAAACATTGAAGTTTTATTTTTTATTGATAACATGTTAAATTGCGTTATAATTCCCACTAATAACAGGTAATTTTTAATTTCTTAGGTACATTGAATTATGTATGATATTTTTTTCTTGTTTCGTTGTTTGTTATTAATTGTCTTAATAGTTAAAAAGTGTTTCAATATTTCAAACATATGCTTATAATTGATAAAATCAAATTAAAATTATTTGTACTTTTAGGATAACACATTTACTTACTTTACAGATTCATTTAGTAATAGTAAATCTGTGAGAAATGTAAATGGCAGAAGATCTATATTTATTTAAAAATGAAACCATGGAAATTCTTCTAAAAATGTTTGTTATAAAAATAAAAATATCTTAAGATAGACGGAACTATATGAAAATTCCTAAATTTTTATATTAACAATAATTTAAAAATACAAGTTAATTTAATATTGCTAGGTAAAATATTTATTTGAATGGAGAAAATTTTAAAAATTTGTATCACTAATTTATTAAAAAATAAATTATTAAGTAAACAATTATATCTAGATCTAATTAATATTAAACACATAGAATGTAAAATTAAATCAAGTATACAAAAATATTAATTTAAAAATATTTATATTAATTAAATATTTATATTAATTAAATATTATAATTTATATTAATTAAATATTGTAAGATCATTTGCAATTTCATTTTATATTAAGTAAATGTTCTTAAATAAACTTATCGGTGTAATTGATATTAATATAAGTTTCTAAAATAAAAATGGTTAAAAAACAGTGTTACCTTTAAAATAAAGAAACGAAAAATTGAATTTTAAATTTTCAGCATGATCATTTTATTTTAAAGTTCTTTTCTCTTATTTCGCTGATATATTCCTTTAATTTTCTGCATGGAGTGCATAGTTTACAAGTGGCGTTCTTATCAGACGGAAAAGATACATTTTGGCGACAAAAGTATTAAACTGCTTCATTTCCAAAAATAACTTACAGTCCGTGAAAAGAATACTGCAAGGAAATTTCCATACCACTTGTTCAAAAATGAGTTTATTACAAAGTCTTGATAACTAGATCAGCAGAGAATGCGCTGAATCCATCAAATCTCTCAGCAACATCGGTCGACAGCTTTTCAATTTTCTCTTTCCAATGTGTTTACAGGAGCCCAGAACCCATCACGCTGAACGAATGGCACTCCGTGAAGGTTAATCGTCTGTGGAAAAACGGCACTTTGCAAGTGGATGATGGTCGTATTTCAACCAAGGAATCAGTGGTAAGGCCAACTTTTTTCCGTAAGCATTTCCCCGCCCCTGATTTATTAGTCAACTCTTTCTTAGCCTATTGAAATATTCGAGAGAAAACGTTGTCATTGTGGACTCAAAGAGAATTATGCATATCCTCTATAAGAGTTTGAGAATTTGAAATTTTGAAGTTATTTTCAACTAACTTTTAGATTTATTAGCAAATGACTTAACTTCGTGTTAAGAAATTATCCAATTAGGGTTTTTATGAAAAAGAATACATTTGAAAGGCATTCTATAAAAAAATAAGTGATTTTGTTCATTTAAAAGAGATACTGAATATTATTCTTAACTTTGGGTAATAAACGAAAACAGTTTTACCAATAATATATTAAACTCTTTGCTTTTTTATTATTTCTTTGGAAACTATTTGAGTTTTAACAGACTTTTTCATTGAATAAGTCAAAAAATATTCAATATAAGCATTCGTTTATTCCAATCTTTCTGTAGTTTTTAATACAAAAATTTTCAATATAAGCATTTGTTTATTCCAATCTTTCTGTAGTTTTTAATACAAAAATTTTCAACGCATTATAAATCCAATAAAAGGAAAAATTTTCAAATTATTATAATTTTTCTAGTATTTACATTATTTAAGAAATATCAATATCTATATCTATCTATCTATCTATATACATATATATATATATATATATATATATATATATATATATATATATATATATATATATATATATATATATATATATATATATATATATATATATATATATATATATATATATATATATATATATATATATATATATATATATATATATATATATATATATATATATATATACATATATATATATATATATATATATTTATATCTATCTATCTATCTATCTATATATATATATATATATATATATATATATATATATATATATATATATATATATATATATATATATATATATATATATATATATATATATATATATATATACAAAGTTTATTAAATATAATACTAAAGCTTATATGCTATCCATCCTTCTTATAATGTTATCCACAAACTTACAGAATAAAAAAATTATATTCATTAAATCAGTTTCAATATAAGTAATATACTTGTTTAATCTTTAAAATTCACACTTTGACCATAAACCTCAAACTTTACTTTTGTGAAATATGTTGTGATGTAAATGAAAATACAGAATGTCTCTTTTAGAAATGTGTATTATCCTTATTGATTATAAAAGACATAATTTTATGAAATGGATTTTTAAAGTTTTAATTTAATTAGAAGTAAATTTTTTAAATTTGAATATTTAATAATAACACACATTTATGCCCTACTTTTTCAATATAATTCTTACAACTATCGTTTGAAAAATAAATTGTGTATTTTATATATATATATATATATATATATATATATATATATATATATAATTATCAGCGTTTTTTAAGTAATTTCGTGGAAAATATTATTTTATTCAAATTTTGTTGAAAATAGTAATATTTCAATATTAGATATCAATAATGAATCGAGAAATTTATTTAACTATGATTTCAATTCCAAGCTGAAGTTCAAAGGACACGTTTTAGATATAACATTTACCCCTTCTCTTTACTACATGACTGAATAATTCCTCTCTTTCTGACAACTGCAATTCATGTTCCCAGATTGCTTTGAACCACCCCCTCCTTATGCATAAATTATTCTCTCTCAACACTCTCTCTCCCTCTATTCTTACCATCCTAGGCTTCCCTGACGGAGTTGAATCTGGAGAACAATTTGTACGTTGGCGGCGTGCCAAACTTGGAGATAGTCAATCCCGAATCTGGTGTGAAAGTGGGCCTAGATGGGGCAATCCAGAGGATCACAGTGAATGGAGACATATGGGACAGACTGGTCTCTCGTGCTATTTGGTCTCACCGAGTGCGGCGCTATAGAGGTCCACCCTGTGAGGATGAATCGCAGTGCCTCAATGGGGGAGTGTGCATACCCAGTTTGAATCTACCACTTTGCAGGTGTCCTCTGCATTTCTGGGGACCTAAATGTGAAAAAAGTAAGATAATCGAGACAGGTCATTATATGTTGTACACTAATCCTTAATTTATGAGAGAACATTCATTTTTCTTTTAATTAATGAAAATACTAAAATATTATACACATTTGAACCCATATCATAAGAAGTTAATTATTTCCATAGAAAAATGTAAATGTTGATGAGTCATCATAACAACATAATTATACAAAATTGTAAGAGTTGTTAATTATGGAAATATTAAAAACTTTTGAAACATGAAGTAAATGATGGAATAAAATATCAATACTCGTTAAATTCCTTGGTTAATTTATCGATATGAATTAAAATATTTTACACATTACATCTAAAATATCTTACATATTTTAAATAGTAAAATATTTGACAAAATTTAAAATCTTTTTTGAATCATAACAATATTATTTTAAATAGTTTTAAGTATTATTTTAAATAGTTTTAAATATTATTAATCATAAAAATAATAAAACTATGTGTTCCAGATATGTAAATTACAGAAGAAAATATCAATATTCGTTAAACTCTAGTTAGTTTTTCTTTAAAAAATTTAAAAACGTTCCATGTATATGCATACGTGTTAGGTTCAAATATATTAATATTACATTATATTTCCCAACAATAATTTCAATAAAAATAAATGCTGCTTTTTCAATTTATTATTCCATGTGAACCATAAATTAAAAGCAAATGGAAAAATAAATATGATGCTAGTGAGAAAATTCTCAGTAAAACACAATAGCTATAATCTGAGAAAATATATAATTAAATATAATATTATTTTAATGTTGTCAATTACACAAATACTACTCTTTAAACACCAAAACGTAATAGTTCTTGAAATTTTAACATACTTAAAAGCATGCCAGAGTATTTCGATATTAAGGAAAAAATATAATTCAATTGATTATACTACATGAGGAATTTTTGCAAATATTTTTTTCAGAAGTTTTATGTTTCCAGAACTTGTAAAATCTGAATCTGATGAATCTGATTGTTAATAAAATTATCGAATAACCAAGTTCTGAAAAGTCTGGTTTCCTTTCCAGTCTAAAAAGAACATTACAATGAAAGAAAAAAAAATTGAAAATAATTAGCAGTAATACATTATAAAATGTTTTAAATGGCAATCTGAAAGTATAAGCAAATTATATTTATGTGAAATTTTTGACAACTAAATCACTTACCTGTATTACTGCAAATTCTATATTTTTGTAACGTTTCAGGTTGCCTGTATTAGACAGACTTTGCAATATCAGAAAAATATTTCATGAATTTTTAAACTGCTATCAGGCCCGTTAGCTAATATTAAATATGTTGAGATAGAAAAATTCAAAAATAACTCAGTTCCAAAAAATTATATATTCACATAAAATTGATTAGATTAATGTACTCAATTTATTTACAGATAATTTCCATCACAATATGAAATTATATAATTTAATAATTTATGATACTGAGTTTATTTCAAGTTTCAAATTATGATGATATGCTATTTATTTTATCAGAATACTTTCCCAAGAAGTCCTGGAAAAAATATAAATATAATTTATAACATACTTACGACATGCCACAGTCTAAGTAAAAAATATTGACTTCTATTTATAAAATAAATAAAAATGACGATTTTAAAAATTTAATAACTCCCATTTTGAACATGTTACAAAACTATATAAGAGATGTATTTCTGTTTTGTAAAAGAATATTAGATCTATAAAAATGCAAGAACCATCTGACTCAAACATGACATTTTATATACAGATATTTCTGTCTGGCAAATATTTAAATTTAAACTGTAAGTAACTTAACTAAAACTTAAACATCAATTTTTCTATTTGATTTTAGGACAATAATGTGTTAAACTTTTTGACTTTTTCAAAGCTTAAATGCTTAAATATTGAGTAATGAAGTCTAAATTAGTATATATATATATATATATATATATATATATATATATATATATATATATATATATATATATATATATATATATATTAATTCATATAGGAATGAATTTAAAGTTATACTTTTTGTTGGATATTTGATTATCTATTAGTTCCGAAGAGATTGACCTAAATGAAGTAAAACTGTTCGCAATTTAATAGCAGAGTTATGTTTAGAAAATTTCCAAAACTTGTTAATAACATTCTTTGCTAACAAAATGAATAATATTCGATTATAATCTGTTTTTCCTTACATTTTCCCCAAACAATAAATGAAAGAACTCACAAAATAGCAAAATCATTATTATTGATGCATCTATTCTCAATATGAAAACCTGACTGATAAGGCGAGAATATGCTATCAAGGAAAGAATTCACCGTCCATTTCTCTATCTGATTTTAGGCAGTAAATTTACCTAATTCATACATGGAGAATGGTTTGAAATGTTTGAAATAATCAGAACTTAAAAACTGAGTAACTATGATTCAATTTGTAGGAAAGGTATAAAATATGTTTATTTCCATAAACATTTAGTCTGAAAGAAATTAAGAGCTATGGGTCACATACCATCATTAAAAAATATTTTATTTGAAGTGATTTCCGAAAATCAGATCTCTATTTATAAAGACAATATCATGAGGAAGATAAAAAATATTTTCTCAATAGATTTGACAAGCGGAAAGTTTGAAATATGTCTTTAGCTAAAACTCCCGACTGAAGATGTGTTCTTAAAGAAAGATTGATGAAAAAGTAAGACTCTGACAAATAATATTTTATGTCACTTAGAGTTAAAATGCGAATAATATTTTATTAGAGGCAAACATTGTAATTTCGTACTGTCCATGCAGGTACCATCGGCGTTAACAAAAATAAAAAAATATCAGAACTAAAATTTTTTTTAAATGTTTCAATCTACCAAGTTTTTGCTAAATCAATTTAACTTGCGTAATCAATTTAATTTCCACACATTTGATTCAAATTGCAGCAATACTGTATTTTCATGAATTATCATTTTTCTACTAGTTTTAAATAAAATTTCATTAGAATTTCAATTGGAAATTTTTAGAATCAATACATCACATTCGATTTTCTTTTCAAAAGTCTCTTTAAAATCGATAGTTAAAATAATCCGTGGACTTTCATTCCGTGGATTATGTAAAATTCCCTACTTTACGATACAATTCTATTCCTAGTGATTTTTATCAATTAAATTTGAAGAAAATTTAAATTTATGTAAGAAATCAGTTGTAATAATTATAATTTGATAAAATAATTTGTTTGTGTTTCACGCTAAATACAAATGTTTTATATTTTAAACTGCGCTTTAAAATGTTATTAGAATAATCTATTCTGAAAAATTTTTAACCTTAAATTAATTTTGAATTTTACTGTTTATGCTTAGAAAATGGCCTTTGTTAGGTAAAATGATATTGATAGTTACTTAATTTAAATTAATTTCAGTTACAACCACACAATTTGTATACTTAATTTCTAATTTCTTTAAAAAATGTCTAAAACATTTAACATTTATATATATGTTTTTTCCTAGCATCGCCTTACATCTTTAAATAGACTTTTTAATAGATTTTGCACAAAAATAGTGTGAAGTTCAGTATTATTAACTTTTAATACTTATTCCAAATAAAAAGAAAATAAAAGGATTACCATAAAAGAATGTTTTTATTAAATAACACGTACCGATTTTTAAATTTTAAAATTTATATGTGCAGTTAAATGTTGAAAACTTAATTAAAAGTAATAGACCTTCTTATTTTCTCATGCACAATCTTAATTAAAGTAATAATGCTTCAAGTGTATCAACATGATTTTTGTTATACAAAAAGTTTTAAAACATACATTAATGTTTATTTATTATGCTGAAAGAAAATAAAAAGTGTTCATTTTATTATGATTATCTTTGCATGTTTAATTAGTTAAATCATCAAATATAAGCGTAATTACAAAAATTTTCACTCGAATTCTTGGGCAAAATCCGTTTGCTATTTTAACTTTTGTCTCTGTCATTAATAAATTTGCAGCTAAATTTATCTCACACATGAAAAATAGAAAACAATTTTGTTATCTTTGGCAGTTTTTATAGTATAATCCAAACAAATCTACAGTTATTATCGTAACCAATTAATAAAGATTAAATATGCAGAATATTTCACAAAATTCCTAATCATCTGTGTGAATGAAATGTGCTATAATTTATTATCTTCTGAACCAATTTTTTTATTATATAGACTTGAACTTCTGTGCTTGCTTAATTTGAACCACAATCGTTAAAAAAGATTTGATATAGATATCACTCAAAGGGTCTTTAATAGTTTTTGGTCAAAATATTCATCAAGAATATATTTTGTATGCAAAACTGAAGATTCCACTATGTCTAATATTTTATTCATGCTGTAAACATGAAAACAATTTTAAAGTTGCTTAAAAATGCAGTGAAATACCATAATTTTTTCACTTTGTAGAAGACAGATAATAAAAAAAAATGCTGTTGAAATCTCACGCTTCAAATCTAATACGCATTATCTTATATGAGAACTTAACCTTTTACTCTTCGATTCAACATTTCCAAGATTTAATTTCCACATGAGATGTATTTAGTGGTTCAGTATTCATGTTAAATTAGAAGAAGTGGTCTTATATATTGCTCTCGCTGCAAAACATTAGTGGAAAACCAAACAAATAGGCAAGAAATGTTGGTAAATATAGAGAGCCTCATTCACTGATATGAAAAAAGAAAATTTACTTACTTACTGCATGTATATAAAATTATTCAATCTAATTTTGCTCACTTAAACATAGCTATTACATTTCACTTTGTTTTAAATACAATTTTTTTAAAAAAGCGATTTGTTCAAAAATAAAAACTTCTGGTTTTCATAGTTAACAAAGAAATCATTTAAGGGGTTATTCAGTTATATTAGTAGATATTAGTAAGTCTGTAATTTAAAAATAATTCTAACTATTTCTTTTATAAATACGTGCTTATATTATTTATGGTTTTCAGGAATAGCTAAAGAAGATTTAGAAAGACCTGTTGCTTTTGATGGCAATATGTTTCTCAGTTTCTCCAATAAATTCACAGCTGGGTAAATTTGTTTTATTTCTTTATTATATAATTGAAAGTTAAATAACCAATAAAACCTCATTATTGTAATTTTAGAATTAAAAATACATTTTTAATTCTAAAATTGTTAAGATTGGTTCATTATATTACTAAAAATTTTTTTTTGATATGTTTTAGCAGAAAAGGTGACAAATATTATGGAGGAAAAGAACATGTGTAAGTAAATAATACGATACATCTGAAAAAAAATTTGGTCTCCATACAATATTTTTCATAATTATATTAAAATTATACATTTCTTTAATTATAAATTGAAAAAAAATTATTTTACTTTTGAATTATTTTGAATTGAGTTATTTTAATTATTTGTGCGTATTGCAATTATTTTGTTTAAGTGCATTTTTTTCGTGAATTTCCTTAAATTAATAATTTCTTATAAACTTCAATTAAATTTTGTATGCATTAAACTTTAGGAAAATTAATTGAATGTTCATAAATTTGACTACTTACAAATCTTACACTTACTTCCTTTTTAAAACTAATGTTGTATAAAACTGTAGACGTTTAAATTGATTTTAGATTTTCTGTATTCATGCAATTTTTATATGGGAACATTATGATATTTATAGTTACAAACACTTTTTTTTAAATTTATTTATTCTTATTAAATGTCCAGAAATTTGCATGCATAAAACATTCAAATTAATTTATGACTAACTTCAAAGACTCTTTTTGTTAGAAACCATCAACTATATTAAAATATTAATTTTAATTAAACATCAATGAAAATAAAAATTAGCAAAACATTTGTTAATTTTTATTTTCTAAGCTCAGTCATGAAAAAGAATTGCAAATTTTTTTTTGAACAAGAAGTTCTCGCCAAATTTAAAAATCCTATACAAAAATGCAAAAATTTTGTGAATATTTAATTTTATATTAAATAATAAGTTTTATATATTTATAAATTTTTATACATTTAATATTTTACATTATTATTAAATTTAAATTTTCAACTATTAGTATTATGAAAAATAAATGCAGAATAGCATTTTATTGTCCCAAATACAATTGAAATGGCATATTTGACTGGGAAAAGGCAAAAGATATGAGTTGCTAAAAGAGATGGTGATGGTCCAAATGAAAAATCTAGATGGTATACAGCAATCTTGGAAATGAAATATTCAAAGTTTTTTTTTTTTTTTTTTTTTTTTTTTAATATGAATGCACGCACATTTAAGACTTTTAATCTGTCATCCTTTTAAGAATTTAAACATAAATATATAAGTTGCCACTCGCATTTTTAGTTAAAAATGTGTGATATTTTACAAGATGCTATGACTTATTGTAAAATATCACGAATTTTTAACTACTAAGATAAGATGATATGACTTATTATCTGTATAAATTCTCCTCAATTCAATTAAAGTGATAAATTTTTAATCAGACGATATATATATATAGATATGTATATATATACATACATATATATATATATATATATATATATATATATATATATATATATATATATATATATATATATATATATATATATATATATATATATATATATATATATATATATATATATATATATATATATATATATATATATATATATATATATATATATATATGTATATACATATTTGTAACTTTAGACAGGAATTTCGCTAAACAGTGAGAAGTTTTTTCATTTTACAAGAGATGATATCTGGAAAAATCTTGAAAAAATAATTAAGGAGTCAACTAATATCTGAATATACAAATTTAAATTTTTAGATTATTGCATCAAAAAAGGGAAAAAAGTGGTACCCCACTCTTATCATCATCTTAAGTCATCTTAAAGGTCATCGAACACCGAAAGTTTTAGTGGCTTTCTATCATCTTTCATCATAACAGCATTCAAATCTATGAATAAATTATTCTCTAACGCAACAAGTTGTCACTGCACTAACATACTTCCCAGTGTTTAGCCCTGAGTTGCTCTATACTAGTGAGATAAAAGCAATTGGGAGGATTTTTCATGATTTTGAAGCAGGGACCAAACAGAAGACTTCCAATGCTTGGCCTGCCACTTCCTGAGGTATCATTTATCCTGGAGGACATTTTGACCACGACATATTTAGCATGCAGCAACCGCCTTTAGCCAACATGATGAATCTTAAATTAAGCCGGTATTCAAGCTCACTACCTTTCGATAATGGGAACAACAGCATAACAAACCAACCTACCACGGTCCTGGAAATTCAGTGCTTGGTATTTTTTTTTCCATTTTTCGAATATTAGGATTTTCCTCTGTCAGCACAACAAGGGACGAGAGTGAAAGCACCTTTATTTGATGTGACATCCAATAGACATGTCATCGTGACCCAGAAAGTGGTTGGGGTTTCGTAGCTTAGAAGTAGATACTAAGTAGACTCATATGGCCTACTTTGTCAACTGCAGAAGAAGAGTTATCTCACAAGGAGAACATTAAAATCATCACTAATTTTATACATCCCTACCGAAATTATTGAACTTGATGTAAATTCTGTTGTGTTTGGATTCAAACTCATTACCTACCTATAATAAAAATGATGCTCTATTCAACCAAGCCACCGTGGTTTTCCAAGTATAACATGGAACATGATGCTTACAAATAAAATTCTATTACTATTCAAGAGAGCCCTACTTCAGTAAGTTATATCATAACATTTCATCAGATATACATGTAAATGTATTATAGTAATTTCTTCAGTATTAGTATTCTATTACATAATATTTTTGTTTAAATTTTAAATTTACATGGAGAGTTATCTAGAAACATTTTAAAATGAAAATAACTTTTAATATGAATAAGCTGAGCTATTATTCATTTTAGAATGGAAGGACAGCGAGAAACGAACATTGAAGTCACATTCCGTACAAGTCATCACCGAGGCTTATTACTGTGGACAAACAAAGGAGCAACAATTCGTGGTGATTACTTAGCTTTGGCAATCTCGAAGGGTTATGCTCAGTTAAGTTTCAATTTAGGAAAGCAGATTGAACCTCTACTCATAACCAGTCTTCACAGAGTGGATGATTCAAGGTGGCACACAGCTCTAATAGAAAGGTAAATATATATTTTTAGTTTATTTTACGTTTTCAAGTCTTAAATGATGTAGCGAAGTCAAGAGTTAAAATATATTTATTGAAATCAAAGTCTAAATATTTTACTAATAAAAAGCTTTAGATTTAATATGTTCTTAAGATTTAATAGTATATTTGCTTCATTTTTAAACCTAGCGCTTAAAAAATATTTAATTAAAACATAATTTATTTATCTACACATATGTGGCATTTATTCTAAATTTTTCTCGTTATTTCTTAACAAGATTTAATAATGTATTTTTGCCAATAATTTATTTACTAAAATATTTAATTACTGAAATTACATTTTATTTTAGCTTGTAAATGAATTATTCTAGCAAATAATCTTTGGATTTATTAATAAATGGAAAATATATTTAATGATAAAAATCATATCTTGCTAACAATTGTATATCACATGTATACTATTGCTAAACATCACATACATTTGATTGCATTTTATGTTATAATTTTAAATTTCCAAAATAATAATACCACAAAGCACTATTTTTATAATCAAGAAGGAACATTTCACATGGACTTAAAAAATGAGAAGTATTCTAGGAAATATTCTTCCTTAATGATATCCAAATACACACACACACAGAATTAGTGAAAATACTTATTATTGACTTGAAAAGACTTATTAATCAAAACATTCCTCAGATACTTATGAAAATTTATGCGACAAATTTTTATTTTAAATTTACTCTCTCATCAATTTCATTCAAGTTTTTTGAAAAAAATTTGTTTTAGGTTAATTTTTCAAAAAACATTTGCGATCAGGATCCAACGGAAATAATGAATTTTATGAAATAAAAATTTTTTCTTAAATGTGTTTATGTGTCTGTTCTAAATAACTTCTTTCAAACCAATAAGTAAAACAAAAATTTCTAACTATGTTTTATCTACAACTTGCATAAAACTAAAACCATCTCAAAAACATTTTTTTATAACTTTTCCTTCAAAAATTGCTGATATTTTCATTGTTATATTTTATAATTTTAAACAATACCATTAATTTTAATGGCGATGTTTAAAATAGAAAAATATAAAATTAAAAATGTATTCACAAAATATTAAGTTTCTTCACAATTATGGTTTCAGATTTTAATATTATATAGTACCTTCTTCTAATGATAATTATAGCTTTTACTATCGAGAGTTTTAAATATGCATAATCACACTTGGGATAATAAATAACCTTCATTTTAGAAACATGAGATACGGTACTTTAACTATGGACGACAATCCCCCTGTCAGCAACACTTCGGAGCCCGGGGCTACAGAGCTCAATACAGACGGAGTTTATTGGATAGGTGAGACTTCCTTTTATTCATTATTTTAGCTGTAACACTTATGACAAATACATCTTGCAAAGGGCTTTAGATTAAGTGATCTTAAATTGGATGCATCTGGAAAAATGATCGGTGTATTTAAGAGGAAAACGTTGTATGTAATTAATCTAAACTTTACATTTTTTTTTTACCCAAAATCAAAACTAACAACTTGTATTTGCTTGTAAATGAGAAAAATAAACGCAAAGTAATAAATAAATGTTAATAAAAATTTACCATTAAAAAGGGAGGTAGTATGAAAAGATGTCTTAATATTAAAATTAAATAACTACATAATATGCTGATTTCGGTTAATCGATATTGAAAGAAACTGGCGCAGAAACTATAATATTAGAGATCAATTTTTTTTTAACAAATATGCATTGTATGTTGGAAAAGTAAGAATTATAGTTTTTACTTATTAACAGTGTTGAAAAAGTATGAACATCTATTTTATATTTAAAGCGCCCTACCACACACAATAAAACAAATCTCTGGAATATAATCGATTAGGATACAAATTAAGGCGTGAAAAAGTCTGTTCTATCTATTATTAGTAGAGTCATATAATCTGGTAATTAGTTAAGTACCATTTTTTATAAAAAAATTTAACTAAGTAATCTTTAAGACCAAGCTAGTTATTTCCTCTCCCTATTGGTTGTAATGGAGCTTCCAAATTGTGACAGGTTGTGAAATTATAGCTTGTGACTTGCTACAAATCAGAGCTTACAATCCATATTGCATATATTTCAATACATTATGCGAGCAGAGACCACTCCTGCGGCAGCTGACTGAATAATCACTTGATTATAGTTAGCAAGTGCTCCTCATAAACATAATGCAGATGACAAATCCCTTTGACTGCAATAATCGGAAATGTTGCATGTAGAGGCTGAACTACGAATGCATATTAATCTTGAATAATATAGCTAATAAATTAAAAGTACGCAATTTTTAAGACATTATGAAAAAATATATCAATGATTTCTAAACTGAATTTCAAAAATATTAATATATAAATTTTTTTAACATTGAAAATCTTTTTTAAAATTAAGAATAAAAATGCTAATATTTACAAAATATCGTATATGAAATGTACATAATTTTGATTTAAATAAATGTAAAATTAATTGAGTTATGAAATCAAACTTTTTAATATATTAATCTATAAATATTCATTAAATTAATGAAGATAATGCAATGCAAATATAAAAATTAACTCATACAAGAATGAAAATATTGGAATTTGATTTTAAACTTATATCTTATTTAAATTTTTAACAAGTAACATTGAATGAATAATAAATTTATTCGCATTTATTTAATATAAAAATTTTAAAATTTTTTAACATAAAATTTTAAAACAAATTTTAGTGACGTGATGAATGTTTTTATTAATATTTTCATTAAAAATACCAAATACAATGATAAAATATTGCATATCTTGTTATTTTAATCAACATTTTCTACTCGCTTATAACAAACACAATACGAAACTACCCCAATGTTTTCATGTTTCGTTTCCTCCGTTAATCTTTATATTGTTATATGTGTTAGAAAATAATCAATAAAATGCTCTAACGCATAATAATAATGTTTGTAAGATCTCTATAAAGTTATTAAATTTATATTATATGTAGTTTTATACATTACTCAATTTGAGATCAAAAGTGGGACAATCATAAGTGTTGAGAAGTACAGGAAATTTTGTTGAAATAGTTCTCTGTATTGGCAATCGGAAACATAACTAAAAAAAAAAGAAAAAAACTTTGAAATTACCGCTTTTACAGCATTGAAAAATATCAAAATATTTAAAATAATATACTTAATTGAAAAAATTCTAAAATTCGGCAGTTAACGATCATTTTATTTAAATAGTAATTACCTTATGACAAATTATTAACCAATTCATTGCACTTTAAACTTATTTTAATAGCTAATAATAAGTGAAATTTTAAAATTTGACAATGTAGTTATTTAAATTTCAATTTTCACAGTGAAAGGGCATTATAATAAAAGTCATATATTCCGTCTTCAAACTGAAAACGTTGCTTTCATTTAATTAATTAGTAAACACATTATATTATTTATAAATATACTTTAATTATATAATAAACATAATTAAAATTCTCAAATTCAAAAACTATTAGAAATTTTGAAGTAAATGTATATTATAATTACCATTATAGTCTGAGAAGGTATAAAGATTTTATAGACACATTCATTCTAATCAACTATATATATTTTTAATTTAATTACATTATTTAAATAACGCTTTCAAATTGTATTAAATAAATGCAATTTATAATAGTAATTATGTATGAAATGGTTTTTATATAATTAATAGTACATAATAGTGAGTAAAATATTTCAATAAGAATATATGATTTTTTATAATGAGATAGCAAGATAATCGAGTTTTTGAACTCATATTTTAACCACACGAGCGAAGATGTTATTTTGTTTCAAACTAAAGTTTTCAATTCATTATTTTATTTTCAATAGTTTTTTTTTTCTTATAAGCTGCAAAAAAAAAAAAAAAAAAAAATCTGATATTTTAGTTAACATTTGTATGATTCCATTAATTTATCCCAACGTGTTTTTTATTGTTTATGATGGTGACATGAATATATCAATAAAGATAAATGATAACAGAGCAAGATACACAAGAAAATCACATTCTCATCGGGATTGATTAAATATATAATCTGTTACATGTAGTAGAAAAAATAATCATTAATCATATCTAATCATAAATCTTTTTTTGCTCCTCCAGGTGGCTGTCCAAGTCTTCCCGTCGGTTTGCCAGAAGATTATTACCACGGATTCCAGGGTTGCATAGAATCCGTCGTGTTAGATGGCGACCCTCTGCACCTGGTGATGCATGGGACCGGAGACGTGACCTTCTGTGATGGATCTTGATGACATCCAATGAGTGCCTTTCTGTGTTATTAAAAGACATAAGGACCGATGATGGGCCTGGTCGCCAGTGACCAGGATGGTGACTCATCATCAGTCATCGTAACAATGGGGTGGGCATCTGCGATCTATTTTGTCCTGAACACCGTTCTTACGCATGGATGTAACTACGGTGGACATGGATTAATTCCTTGACAAGATATTTCAGGTTTTGTGGATCAGATACTTTGCGTCATCTTCTGCGAACAAGCCAAGAGTTTGGTTTGCACAAAGGATGTTTTCTCATGTCTTTTAGCGATAAAAGAAAAGACATTGCATTTGGATTTGTTACAAGCTTATGTGTTAGAACACATTTTGTGTTATACTCGTTATGTGTAATGATTTGAAATTGTTATGACTGTGTTATTGAACTCTAGGTTTAATTGAGGGCGAATTTCGAAAGGGGCTAAAAGTGAGTTGTGTAAGTTAAAAATATTCATTTTCCTTACTATCGTGAAAAGTTTATGAAAAAAAGATTTTTCTAAATGATTATTTAAAGAACAGTTACTTACACTATTCAGAACAGATAATCCTTACATATATTTTAATTACTTTTTCAATTTGCTTAGGAAGATTTTTAAGATTTATTCAAAATGTACTATTTAAACAATCAATTAAAAAGAAATTTAAATTTTATTTTCCTAGCAAGTGCTGCAGAATTGAGCTAAATAATAATCTACATAACAAGAAAAAATATTCTATTTCACTTGGATACTTTTAAACGAGTTTTTGCTTATTACTAAATCTATATATACATATATTTTCGTTATTTAAGAAATCAAAACCGAAGAAAATAAATATGTCAATATATTTCATGACTTTAAATCATTGCAATATCATTTTTAAAGTATTAACATTTCAAAAAAATTGTGTGAGATTTTTTAAAATATTTTTAAAAATAATAATTATATCAATTCAATTAGTTATTTTAAAAAATTTCAAAATATATTTCTATAAAAAATCTAATTAAAAGTTTTTGCTTATATATTATAATTTTTAATATTGCTTATATTATAGCAAATTAAAATTATTTTCCAGCTAACTTCAAATGAGAACAATAGATATAATCTCGTTTACACAGAATGACGTTTCTCATGTAAAAGATCATTGATTTCATGATTAATATTAAAAAGATACAAATAAAATTCTTGCAAGAAATGACAATCAAATATTTTATTTATAATAAATAGTTTGTTTTTATATTTTCGTGTTATTCTTCAAGATGCAAAGCAAATAAAATTATAAGTAATATTGAATAACAATATATCTCCAAAAGACTATTTAGAAGATTTTTTTTAATAAATTTTATAATTTAAGATAAATCGTCCTTATAGGATAATTTTCTATTTTAAAACTAAAAAATGCTCAAAATTAGATATGAGAAAAATACATCAATCAAAAAACCATTGAAATTATATTCGTATTGGACAACATATTCGAAATCATTGTTAAAATTGAAGTAAAATTTAGTATATTAATAATTTTATTTTCAACTGATAGTAAATGTGAAATTGTATGTTTTAAATATATAAATTTCTAATTTATATTATTTTAAACAGAAAAGTGAAGTCATATAGTTAAAAATTAAAGTTAACAAAAACAAATGATAGATAAATGTATTTATTAATTAAAACTACGACAAAAATTAGATATTTTGTTTCCTAATTCATTTAATTTTTCGTTCCAATGACTTTTTTACAGTCTTATTAGTAAATACAAGAAAAATTAATAAAATCAATTATTTCATGCACGAACGTAAAGTAATAAAATTAAATCATCCTCGTCATTAAAATTTGCATAACATAATGCCAAAACATTTAGGAAATTTGAAATGTATTTGTGAAATGTAATATATTTTAAGACAGTTAATATATTTTATTTAACTAATAAAAATGCTTATACAATTTTTTTATTTAGCGTTCTTATGCTTTTCACTATTAATTTTTTTAAAAGGTAAATTTTATTATGTATTATGTTTTATATATTTTAATATTTCTATTGTGAAAGATTCATGTCTGTTAAAATATTTCTTTTTATTGTCATTAGAGGGCGCCACTAAATGTAAATAAATTTTACTTTTGCATGTTGAAGATTCGATAAAAAACAAAATTTTTCCGTTGCGAAATATTTTATTTCATTTCTTTTTAAAGTTTAAATACAAAATTTCTCATGTATTATGTGTATCGCTTTAACTTTTTTTAAAAAAATACTAATTTATATGTTTCATAGTTTTCATACCTAACAAAACACAAGTTATCTTTTATTTTTATTTAATCTTAGCACATATACCTATTTTGTTAATTTTTATAGCTTAAATAAATTAAACTACATCTAGAAAATAAAATTGTTACGTTGTGATATTTCTAAGAAAATGTACAGATTTAATGATCTGTTTAAAGAATCACAACTTAATTCTTCAAGTACTTAAAAAAATAAGGATGCATTTATATATAAGTTATTGAATACTTGAATTTTACGTATTATGTTAACAAAGTAAATACTGTAAAAGTGTAAATTTATGTGTCTTTAAGAGATTAATACGATGTTATTGTGTCTAAATTTGACTAAAAAGTGTACCTTTTTCATTACATGTTATTATATTGACAATATTATAACACTTTTTAAAAATATTGAGTGCTTCCAAGACTAGAACTACAAGTGTTATGCCATTGCAAGAACGTATGTGTGTTAACTGAATCATTTTCTTATTCAAGTGTTATCATGCCAACGTTTATTTGAAATTAATGTTTGCCACATCATTTTTCTTAAATAATATGTTCTTATACTATTTGCAAATTGATCATTGGAATAAAGTTGTTTACAAAATGTTGATCCGTCTCTCTATCTTCATAATGGTAAAAATTTAATTTTGAATAAATTTTAATTTAGAATTTTTATTTTAATTTTGATCCTGATTTATAATAACAGTCAAATTTATTCAGAAAATGTTTAAAGGGAAGAGAAATTTAAATTATTTTTAAGTAGAATATTATTGTATGAATTTTTTCGGTTTAAAAATTAATTAACATACGTTCTGATAATTAATTAAAATATTATTATAAAAATAAAACCATAATTTTCTTTTAAAATTTTAAATATGTTCCTCCAAGAACGAATTATAGTAGAATATAAAAAATGTAAAAAAAAAATTAATAATACATGTTATATTCATTCGAACTCTAAACTATTATATTTTTGTAATTATATTTACTTAATATGCTTTGTATATATATAAACTTTCAATTAAAATATTATGGAATCACGCATTTTTTTTTTACTTGCTTTAGTTATAATTTCTTTTCTTAATGTAATTTTTACTTTACTTTTTATTTCAAAAATGACACTTTTCATATTTTAAATCAAGGTATAGAAATGACATGCTGACTGACATTAAGTAATTTTTCTTTTTTCATGCATCGCTTATAACCACTACAATAATTTTAATTTCAAAAGTACCACTACCAATCAAACATCTCCCCATTGGAATTTAATGATTTCTAAAGCATTTTATTTTAATTATTATCGTAATTGTATGCATTGAATGGAATGTGTTGATGATCTTTCGAAAAGAAAATACTTTTAAATTATTTGCTTCCATATTTCAAAATAAATTTTTTCTTGTGTCATGAAATGATGTTTGAAATAATATTAAGAAAATAAATTTCAATATATTTATTCGAGCTGCAACGCCTTTTGCATATCACTTAGAGTAAAACACAAGTTGTTTAATTGATGTTAATTGATTTATAATTTATTAGAGGCATTTAGTTAGCATATCTTTTTTACTAACCACAAAATGGTTGTTTATTTTATTCCAGTTGAGATTATGATTACGCCACTTTTTTTTAATTATCATTTGTTTAAAATATCCATGACGTTAGATAAAGTTTCATCTACGCAATACATAATTAATTATGACATCGTATCGAGATGGTGCCATAAATCCAACTTGTCGATTAATTTGATGCCCGCCTTCAAATCGCATTCTTCGAGAGGCAGAAAGTAAGGCGAAGTTCACCTTCCAATATTTGAGAATATTGTTGAAATACTTTTTTATTAATAAAAAAATTTCCTATATAAAGACCAAATCATTGGTCTGAGAAGCTGTTTTCCATTTATTTAAGGCATTAACATGTTTATAATAAACAGTAGAAAATGCTAAATGAAAAAGAAAAGAACAAACATCCACTTTATACTTAGTTTAAATCGGTAAAGACGATTCAAGGTTAATCTGTGGTTTGGGTACCCCTTTCTCGCCAAATGAACAATAAACGCGCAAAGCATGGTAATCCTGACTATTTCATCCTAAATGCATTCCTTGTGGCAATCCTGTATTTTTTGTTATATTTTGTTATACAGTTATATGTGTATTTTTTGTTATACAATTCGTAAAAAAACATTATTTTTGTTTTCGCTGCCATACCAACAGTGAAATTCGTTAAAAACACGGATTTTGGTTTCGCCGCAATAGAAACGCCGTTTCTGCGTAGTGTCTCTCGGAGCATTCAATTCCGCGACACAACACAAAAAAACGCGCCAATTGGCGGCTTTTTGAAAATGTGCCAAACGGGGTCCCAAAACATTTTCACCTGATACAATTATTTCAAAATTTCATAAACAAATATAATCCTAAATTAATAACTTCAATATTTGTAAACAATCTCTTTTAAATCTTAATACAAATCTTTTGCTTATGCCAACATAAGAAAATGTCTTAACTTTTTAAAAGGTTAGGAAAGTTTTTTTATGTTGGTGTAAGCATAAAAAATTTATTTAAATAATTTTCGGTGAAAATGTGCGTTGGGCCCCATGCTTGGCGCATTTTCAAAAAATCGCCAACTGGCGCGTTATTGCGTGTTGTCTCGCGGAGTTGAATGCTACCAGAGACAAAAATAAAACTTATGGCGACGAAACCGAAATCCGTGCTTTTAACGAATTTCACCGTTGGTATGGCAACGAAAACAAAAAACAATGTTTTTTTAAGAAATTTTATAACAAAAAATACACACATAATTGTATAACAAAATATAACAAAAAAGACTGAATTGAACCACAAGGAGTGCATTTAGGATGAAATAGTCAGGGTAAGCACGCTTTGCGCGTCTATCGTCCATTTGGCGAGAAAGGTGTACCCAAACCACAGATTAACCAATTTTTCTCACGGAACAAATGATAAATATCAAGAATTTTCATGAATATTTTTTAAAATTTTTACTTCTTATTTTACTGTCGCTTTAAGGAAGGATAAAATAAGAGGTAAACTTGTGTATGAAATCTATAAAGAAGAGAAACTTATAAGGAAGCAATATTTGTTTCTTTATAATTTGATAATTACAAAAAGTGTAAAAGTCAAATTAACATGAAATAAAATTGAAATTTTTAGGTCTAAACAAAAGTGGTATGAAAGAAAATTTTTTGCCACTTATTTTATGTGCATAATACCATTTTTTTAAATTTTAAAATTTATTGTTAGTAGAATTTATATTACAGGTTTAAACGGACTTTTGCCATCTTTAATTGTTTTTGTTGGTTCTTGATCATTGTTATTCATTATTCCAAAATAAAAACTAAATGAAAATCATAACACTAAAAATTGAAGATTAAATAAAAACAAAAATAAAATGCGGAGTCTATATTATATGGGTTGTAAGATTTCTTCTCACACCTTAGCGATTCCAACACTTGATCATATTTATATGTGATTATTCGGTTAATCTGTGGTTTGGTTACCCTTTTCTCGCCAAATAGGCGTTAGATGCGCAAATCGTGGTAACCCTGACTATTTCATCCTAAATGCACTCCTAGTGGCAATTCTGTCTTTTTTGTTATACAGTTATATGTGTATTTTTTGCTATACAATTCGTAAAAAAAACCATCGTTTTTGTTTTCATTGCCATACCAACGGTGAAATTCGTTAAAAACACGGATTTCGGTTTCGTCACCATAGAAACGCCGTTTTTGCGTAGTGTCTCTCGGAACATCCAACTTCGCGAGACAACATGCTAAAAACCATTGAATTGGCGAATTTTTGTAAATGCGCCAAGCAGGGGACCCAAAGTACATTTTCACCGATTATTCAGTACCTTAATTGAAACTATTTTTATTATTTTTGAGAACTATGTTTGGGAATATTGAAGTTTAACTGGTTGTAGTAAAATTTTCTAGTGTGTGACCGTATATATCGTTACATTCGGTTTTTAATTTTTTAGGTACTTATTAAAAATAATCGTGTTAACGCAACCAACCATTGTACCTATCCAGTATTATTCAACCATTTAGAGACTAGCAAGATCATCATAAATTGTCAAACTGACAGTTGAATAATTAAACAGCACTGTTGTTCAATTCAAGCTTGGGCTTGGATGTTTGCAGTTGTTCTGAATTCATTTAAGCTGTAAGCCTATGTCGGATAACTCCATTTTCCAACCGTAGAGTAACGAAAAATTTTAATCATTTGATCTAACTGATAAACATAATCTGCTCTTACAAAGGGTATATCCAGAAACATTTGCTCATCTACGCGCTTGTCGATCCACTTAGAAATGTCTAAACGATTGACTGTATACGACAAATGCAGATCCATTGGGGAAGCAATTGCTATGCATCTCTTTATCCTGTAATCTGAATGTTCTCCAACGCCTCAATAACTTCCAGAATCACTGCTGCGCTAAAATATTTTGAGAATTCACATGATAATTTCATTTCATACACATTGAGATAAATAAAAGTTATTTTTGCAAAGTATCTTATTAAATATTATCGGTCATTTCTCATTCATTTGATTCGAAAACTATTTAACATGCCATTAATTTAAAACAGAATATATCAGGTTTTCTTATATAAGATGTTTTTATATATAAAAAAAAACATTTTTATTTGTATGATATTATTTACAAATTTAAAAGAAATATGTATGCATTTATAACTAGAATTAAAATATTCATTTAAGATTTTGCAAAGTTTTTCGAGTACATCTTTCGAGGCAGTAAATAAATGTGATTTATGATGCAGTTAATAACCGTAGTATCAATAATATATAAGAATGCATATTTATTCCTATACATAAATAAAGCTAAAAAATTTATATTAAAAATATTTACTAATTAATAAATAAAACTGGAAGTAATCGTAAATATTTCATCATAATAACCATTTCTTGTTGTAATAAATAATAATTATTATAAATTACTATTTTTATAATGAACTTTTTATACTTAAAATGTATTGCACACAATGTGAAATAAAAGTAAAATATTTATTTAAAATTTTCCATAAAGATTTTGATGGTAGCATGCTTCAACGGAAAAAAATAAAACACTTTGGAGACGTTTATTGATTCATTTTTATTTCTTACTTCGCTTATTGATTGTGACACAAGAACTTGCAAATTTTACTTTTAACCAAATACTGTTCTTATTATTCTCGTATATTTTAGCATGATTTATTTACGGCTTCATATTCTTTTTCTAAAAAAAAAAAACATTCTCCTTGAATTATCGTTAACAACTATTGACATGTCTTTTCTAATTAACAAATTCCAATTCCAGGTATCGATTTTATGATATCAGCCTGAAATGAGAAAAATACTCCCATATAGAATACAGTTCTAGGCGCAAATTAGCCTATTATTTATTTCTTATACTATTTCTTACACACACACAAAATATAACTTAATTAGAGCACAAAAATATATATATATACAAAAATAAAAATGAAGAAAACTGTGTTCAATAAAGTGAAAAAGTGAGAAATATATATATGAAATATATATATATATATATATATATATATATATATATATATATATATATATATATATATATATATATATATATATATATATATATATATATATATATATATATATATATATATATATATATATATATATATATATATATATATATATATATATATATATGACTACTAGAATGAGTAATCACGTGATTTGAATCTGGAAAATTGTACTTTCACAAATGTGTTAAAAAATTTGAATACATTCAGTATACAATTGCTCATTTTTTATTTCTCTTAGAACCGAAATACGCAAGCAATATTCTTAGAATTTTTGATTGATTTATATTTTTATTACGCTGAGCAACAAACTGACAAAAAATCATATAATTTTTTATATATATACATAAATTTATGCACTGTAAGAAATCAACAAGTTATCTGTATTTTAGAAGAAATGATTTTATTGATTTGAATATTTCTCATGAAATTTATATGCAGTAATTATGCAACAGAAACTGTTTCGGAAAGCGTAATAAAGTTATTAATGTAAATGATTTATAAATCTATGTTTATAAGTAATAATAATTTGATGAATATCGAATATATTTGATGTTTTTCTAAGTTTAACTTTGTTACTTTTAACCTTACAAAATTTTAATTTTTAATAATTTTTTTATTCAAAGTTTTAAAATATTTCGGTTTCAGTAAATTTTAATTAAAAAGTATCAAAATGCAAATCGAAGCATTTGAATTTATATGGTATACGATCCTACTTTTTTATACGGAAAATTAAATAACAAAAGGAATTTTCGAAAAATATTCCCAAAGCAATGTAAATGAGAGTTATTTACATAATTATAAGCTCATGAAATTTGTTCTTTCAAATTAACAGAAGTTTTTAATGTTTATCTAACATAAAATTTGAGAATGTAATTTTTTTTAAATGCAATTACCTAATGTAAAATTACAAAATAATTATATTAAGGCGATACATTTCGTCTTCAGTTAAATATTTTGCATATATAAGATGAGAAGACAAAAAACGATACGTTTTAAAGCAGATTTTGCACAATTACCAACATTAACTCCAGATTTGAGTGTTACACCCATAAACAATTAATTTTAATATACTTATTCCTTTTTTATTCCTGGGTAAAATATTTCATTTCGTTATTTTAAGGAAATTGGACAAATATGTGGAAAATAAAATTTTGTTAATAGCAGATCACAGGATACAAAAAAATATCTATATTTTTAGGTATACCGCAACAAATTAGAAAGACTCTGAGCCGTAACTTAGATCGAATTCAATTAAAAGAAAGACGATGTGAGATGCTTGTGAAGAAAGCCACATTTATTGGAAAGACTGAGTTAAGTATGACCTCTGGGATTCGTTTCTCTTCCAACAAAAAAGTGATTTGTTTTGTTCTTTCCTTCGGCAAAAAGATGTGTTCCATTCTCACTTGCTAATTGTGTTTAACTTAATTAGCTGAGATTGATTATTTATCAATCCCGCCTCATACAATACAATTAGAATGTATTTTGTATCGAAAAACATGCAGGATTAAAGATAATTTATGTAGAAAATATATGAAATTCATTTCAGAAAACAATGCTTTCAGTGTCAATTTTTATTGAGAGAATGTGGTTTATATTTTGTGAAATATTCTTACAAGTTATACTAAATGAATTAAATTATTTTGTTACAAATTTAAAGATGAGTATATGCTATTTTATTTTAATATCCATGATAATAATAATACGAAAATTTTGAATAATTGAAAAACTTACAAAAATTGCATTTTTTAAAATTTAATTGCTAATAATGATCGAAACATTTTCTTTTTAAAGTATCAAGAAAATGTATATTAATCCTTTTATATATGTCCATTAAATATTCTTGTGTATTGAAAATGTATATTAAAATATATTCTACAGAAAAATAAATCCATCCCATTAATTGTTAAGAAACTCAAACTTAGCAATTTATTACATCAAGATTGATTTTAAATACAATTTATTATTCTCTAAAAATATTTAAATTAAATATGAATGTATGAAATATTGTTTTATTATTTCAATAAAAAAAATTGAATTTTTTTAATTATATAATTTATGCCTTCGCAAATTAAAATTATTTTTTTGTATTATTTTGATATAGGTTTCAGAAAAATTTATATTTATAAAAGAATTATTCAAAATTCTACAACTGTTCAGTCGTTTGTGAGATGGAAATAGCAGGAACATTAAACATTAAATTAAAAACTTTATTTATTAGCTACTGCAAAATATAAAGGAAAACAATCACTGTAAGTTATTCCATCGATGTTAAAATAATTTAGCGGGAATAAGAAAAAAATTATGAGAATTGAAAGAAAAAGAACATTAACAGGAGCAGTGAACAAATACTCCATAAACGGTATCCGGGATCTGAAAAGTAACGAAGTCAACATTCTAACACACAGCTCGCAAATTAGTCTTCCCGTCATGGCCAAGCGAATGTCTCATAAAACTAAAATAAATTTGAATGCATAGATCCCTGGCAACAGCTTTCGGCTTTGGGAAAGAGTAAAATCTTCTCATATTCCACTTTGGCAAAAGACATAAATTCTCAACTCCGTCGTCCTTATCTCGCATTTTACTGTCGGCAGACAAACTTTGGTTACACAATAACAAGATTTTATGATGGTCGTAACTCGGATGGAAATGAGGCGAGGCGTTTATTTAGAGGGTAGCCGTCCACACCATCACATTTTGTCCACTGCTTGTTAGACGTCGGCGCGCGGGGGTGGCTTGTTGACGAAGACAGGAAGCACGTTCCTCTTCCACGTGGGCACTGTAAATGACTGGACGAAATAAAGAAGAAATTGGGAACGAGGAGGTTCTAAGATTCTTATGACTTGCTGACAGCTGTATATGGAATAATAACCTAGTGGTTTGGCGAATTACAACTCATAGATATATTTTAAATTAAATTACTTTAGGGAATTTATAATTCATACTAATTCAATTCTATTTCTTATGCAAAGTATATTAAAAGGAGCTCTAAAATATACTTTACTCTATCTTATATAATAAAAAAAGTATTTAATGAATAAAATGTTATATTTGAATATTTTAATTGAGATTTTGTTAATTCGCTACATTAAGTGTTTAAATATTGGTAATATTTTCGATATATTATATTTTAAAATTTCAACTAAAATTTTTTTATTTCCTAAACATATTTTTTATTTCCTTGAATTCATTATTGGTTTTAAAACATTTTAATATACTGTTCAAAATTCCCCATCACATGTATTGTTTGACAATATACATTAAAAAAATATTTGCGAAAAAAATTTATATTATTATTTGTTTAAATTAATATGTAAAATCATTTAATTCACAAAATACATGTTACAATATTTTACATTATTTTTACTTTAAATTTTTAAATACTTTTCTTATTTTTTTATAATATTAAGCTTTAAATATACATTTAAAATTGCCTTCTGCCTTTTTTCATTTTCCAAGTATTTAAAATAATGAATTTTGATGATTTAGTCTTTTCTAGCTTAGCTCATCTTATATTTAAATGTATTTTTCAAATTTCATTCATATTATAATATTTGAAAAAATTATTAAATTCAAGGAAAAACACATGTGCAAACGTATTCCATTATTTCTCTTGAACTAATATTTTTCTCTTCATACAGTTTCTTTTATCATTAAAATTGATCTTTTAACATTTAAAATCGCTGTTATAATCTTTCATCGATTTTTATTAAACTTTAAAGAAGAAAATGTAAGTTTGTTCATTTTGAACATTGATACTCTGCGAGTTCTATATAAGAAATTTCCTTTATACTGTTTTCATGATCAAAAGGAAAAGGAACGGAAAGTTAAAATTATTTCTCACAGCCAACGCTCTGAGCACTTCACTACATTCTTATGCATTTAAAATCTGATGCGACACATATTTTAATTTTTAATATGCATTCTTATGCTGTTAAAAATTACTAAAAGTAATACTTCAAGAGAAATAATGGGCCAAAAACATAAAAAAAATATCTTATCAACTTGAGATTTTGGAATAAATGTTCATAAAAATTTTAAATATTCGTTAATTAATAACTATTAATCATAAATTTCGGGAAAAGATCTTCGTAATCATTCTCGTTGTTAAGATTTATATTATTAAGAATTTTGATTCTGAAAAATGTTTAAGTTAGATGTTTCAAATGAAACCTACTCTTATTATGACAAAACTGAATGTTAACAAACATATTTTTTATTTGGTCTCGATGCTGCTAATTATATCTTTATATCGATTGCTAATGATTTACATAAGATACCATTGCTTAAGGGTATGTAGCTAAAATTTTCAATAAAATGTAGATTAGAGTATTTTGATAGATAATCAATTGTCTTATATATTATATAGTCTTTGAATTATCTAACTGAAGTATAACATCAATTATTTAAATTGAATAGAATTATAAAATTTAAAGTGAACACACAGAATAAAATTTTAGTGTATATATATATAGAGTGTGTAGGTTTGAGGTCCACAATCGAGGACCAGAACAGTATATATCCTCTCCAGAAAGTCGCAAACAGTCCAGGATGTGATTAGGATAAGCCTGGTCAATTTCACATTTAGAGCAGACCTCAAGAATTTTCTTCCCTTCGAAATACGTGAGAGCCCTAGTATGGCCGCTTGCTAGTCTGAATATTGTGGTTCTAGAGGCTCTGTCACAATTTTAGGCGAATGAATCACAATCGAGGAGGAATCCTTCGCTCTTTCGAAAATTCAGAATTAATTATAGACTGATGTTTTAAAAAGGTAAGTGTCGAAGATGAAGGATTATCGTGGTAACAGTCCCACTTGGCCAGTCTATCCTCCTGCTCATTGCTGTATTTGTCTACATCAGAAGGAATCCATTGAAAATAAACTTCATGTGACTCCAAAATGAGCTTGAGCTTGAGAAAGATAGAACTGCTTGTTTGATATCCAATGGCAATCCAGTTGTGGAGGAGCTGAAGAGCGCTTCCACTGTCTGAAAGACCTTCCTTATGACTTCGATGAACAAATAGTAATAAGCGAAACCACAGTAACGAAAAACAAAGTCTAAATTTACATACTTTTGTAAGCACTTTATATTAGGAAAAAAATTTACCAATATTTGCTACAGTCATAGGTTAACCAAACTTGTGATTAATCATAGAAAAAATAATCATAGATCATTAATGTCAAGAAATTTGCTTATTACTGCTTTCATAGCAATTGTCTGTCATTGCTGTTATCTAGATATACAATGGTTATGTGAAAGACTTAGAATATATTAAATGGATTCCTGCAGTGGGACTAACATAATACATTTAAAGCTGAATTTTAATAAGATATTAATTTTAACTGTAAATATTAATGGTTTTTTATATGGGAGAACACGTTTACTGACACACACACACACACGCACACACACACATACACACATTCAATTTAAAATCATTATATGTAAACAATATTTACTTCCGCTGTGCTTAATACTATCAGTTAGTGCATTACAAATTTATAAGGGTAAAGCTTAAATTAACATTTAATAAAACTGAAAAGACACCAGCCTAGGGGCAGATTTATTAAAAGGGGAGATTTGTATCTATGTTTGAAACATAAAATATCATATATATAACAATATAATTACCATTATATATATATATATATATATATATATATATATACGAGTATATATATGATATTCTTATGTATTATGTAATTTAATTTTCTTATAAATTAATCAAATGACATATGAAGAAAAATAAAGTAAAATTATGAAATATAGTAAGCAAATAGAGTATATCTACAATACATAATTCAAAATTTAAACAAAACAATATAAAAAGAAAATGAAATGAATTACCAATATGGACAGCTATTATAATCTTTATAATTTTTGTATATGCTTTTGCATTTCTTTTTAGGCTTATCATATTTCTAATAATTACATACATAGTTTTTTCTTTGCATTTTATACATTTTTTACAGATACTATTCAAATTTAAATTTCATGTACGTTTGCCTTTATTATAATTAATAATATCACTTATGAAAATATAACA